>JARHVA010002083.1:2537500-2835127 GCA_037957365.1 Torreya grandis
TAGGCCTTTAGTGCTTTACAGGATTGTTGTCCCTTTTTGCCACATTATTACCAATCCAACTAGCTCCTAAAACCATTCCCTAAGTTATTTCTCCTCCCTTGAATATTCCTCTAATATTTTCCTCTTTTCATCCTCCTTTTCTTGTCTTAAACCCCTTTTGGTCAGTTAGCTGTACTAGGTCGACTAAGTCGACCCAATATAGTTTAGAGGTATTTTTCACTTTCTTAGCTTGTTAGCCTTTTGGCTGACCTAGCTCAGACCTAGTGAATTATCCTTGAAAACACACTAGGTTGATTGGGTCAACCCTATATAATAGATGTTTTCAGAAGGATTTAGGGTAAGATCCACCTATAAATACAAGATCATTTCATCATTATTTCATATATGCAATCAAGAGTTATTATTCACTCACGCTTCTTCATAATTTGATCTCCCACCATTCTACTTGAGGAGACTTAGATTAGGTTTCTTATTTAGAGAATCTAGTCTTGTGGATAAGTCTTGAATGCTTTGGCCTTTATTAGTGATTGTTACAAACCACAACAACCTATTGTGAAGCCCCTTTGACCAAGGGAGAGATTAAGTCTCGATGGGTTCACATTCAGGTAAGTATATTATAACTTTGTTCTCCTCTCTTTTAGTAGATAGAAGTAGCATACATATTCACTCAAATAATACTATCTTTTATATTTCATGTCTTAGGGTGTTACTCATACTTACTTTAATTGAAGTTCCCTATACACGTTTGTTTTATTGTTTCTAACCCCCTAGTTTGTGCCACAAGCTTTGGTGTGCACTAGATTAGATTTACCTTCTTGTTATTAGAATAAGTGAATGTTTTAAACTTTAGGACTCCATTAAGGTTGTTGTGTAATTATGTTAGATTATAGGCTTTGGAACCCTTCCTAGCATGATATGTTGTGACAAGTGATCCCCTAATTGGGTTTAGTAGATCCTCATATTGGTCATGCTCCCACTTAACAAGTGTATTCCCAATCGGAAGTGTAGGTATGCTCTATCTTCTCTGATCCATGATTGATTTATAGACATGATGCATTTATGATTACATACACATCCTAGATTAAATATAATGTTGTCCATATACTTAATTAATCTATAATTAATTAATGTTTCCCCATAAACATAAGTGTTGCACTCTAAGGTAAATCGTAAGCCTCCTTAGCTAAATCATGGCCTTCTAATGAAATCACTGGTCCTTTAATCTTTAATCATTACTATTCACACTGGGTGAGTTCAGAGATGCTGACTAGGTGAGTCCAAAGCTACTGAGTGAGTTTGAAGCTCTAGGTGAGTCTAAAGCTACTGAGTGAGTCCAAAGCTCTAGGTGAGTCTGAAGTTACTATAGCTTTCCCTTCACTTTGCCTTTGACATTAATGAGAATATTCTAACAATCTCCCCCTTTGTCATTGATGGCAACCCTTCAAAGAATTACTCATCTACATACATAAAACTCTCTCTTGATATAATGTTCCCATTTTCTTTTCTCTCTCCCCCTTTGACATCAATGGCAAAGGGTTATACACCCTGTTCCCCCTGAGATGATGCTTCCTCGCATAGTCACTAGATGAAAAAGATATTATTTTCTTTTGTTGTCTTCATTGCAGTTTCAAATTTATTTTATACCACTTATTGTAATATCTTGTTTTATTATTCCTCTCCGTAGCATCTTTCCACTGTGCACATCATATCTCTCTTGCTTCAACATGGTATTTACTGCCATTTCTCCTTGTGCCTTTTGCACAAGCACATATTACTCCTTTTAATTATCTAGCTACTACATTTGATTCCAAACTTACATGAATTCTCTTTTGAGTTTGGTTCAGGCATCCTCTTTCTTGTTCAGGTATAGAGGATTACTTCCACCTTGTCTCGCTGTATGTCCATACTTATTGTAATTATAACATACAATGTCTTTTGACAATGGAGTAAATGAATTTTTACCTAAAAAACCATATGAATATTTTTCTCCATCCCAACCATGCCCATTCCTCTCATGTCTTTCACCTATGTCATAGTTACATGCATACTCATTTATTGCATGCCCATTCCTCTTATCTGCATTTTTGCCATTGTTCTATGTGTATCCATTCCTCACTTGTTTCTTACACTCCTTTTTTTTATGACCAAAAATGTTACAATTAAAATAATAGCCTTAAAATGATACTTGATACCTATCATACTATTTTGGTAAGAATGATCTTCTATCATGCCAATGGTTCTTTCCTTTGTCTTCTACTTGTAGAAATTTGTTCTTTAGGGAAGTCTTATCTTCTATCTTTGCAGGTTTAACAATTTTAACATCCTCCTTGGTAATTTTTTGTTCATCTACATAGCCAAGACCTAACTTATCGAATAGTTACCTCTGACAATCTAGAATCTCATCTAGAACCTCGGTGCTCTTCTGAAATATTAAACTACTTGTCAATTTAATGTTCACCTTTTTAAATCCTTTCTCAAGGTAACAATCTCAGCGTCTAGCTTCTCACATTCTTCATTCTTTGCATTCAATTTGATTTTAGTCTTTTCCTTTATTTTATTTGCCTCTTCAACTTGAGAATTTAGACTCATGATGACCATGTTTGACTCCTCTCAAAATTTTGACAACTCTTCTTTATCTTGATCATCTTCTTCGTATTTCTAAATTTGTTGCTTTTGTTTTTGACTCTCTTGAGCATTTTGTTTTCATTTAAGGCACTTAAGAGTTCTCCTTCCAGATCTACTTCAACTTCTCTAGCTTCTAAATCACTCCATTATTATCCTCTAGGTATCTAGCCATCACTATCCCAATCTTATATACCCATGAACAAAACTTCACCTTCGTCACTATTTGTAACACTTTCTTCAATCTCCTCACTTGAACTAATAGCCCTTTTTGAATAAAGGCTTTTATTCTCTTTTTTAGATCTCTTCTTTTTCTCATATTTCTCTGGTTTGTAGCTTTTATTACTCTTGTGATACTTACTCTCTTTCTCATCATGTTCCTATTAGTAATTAGACCTATCAAGGCTAAATTACTACCCCTATCGTACAAAACCTTCCTAAAATCAGTCATAGACTTTTAAAGTTGGTCAAACCAAAGAATTATGGCCTAAAAAGAACTAATTTTGGTAAAAAATATAAAAATTGGATTTTAAATGGGTTATTATCATTTCAAAAAAACATTTTCAAGTTTAAATATGCAGACAATCCATGCATAGGGATCAATTTTGAGAGAAAATTGAACATTCTAGAAGCTACAGGTAGTTTTAGGACCTCAAATTTTATGCACAAGGTCATTATGAGTTGAATAACCTTATGATATATTTTCATGGCCATTGGACAAGTGGAGATACTCATTTTTTTTAACAATCCTTAGCATGTTTGTTGGAGATCACTATTAGAGCACACATTATTCTGGACTGCCACAGAGGTTTTTAAGTCTAGGTAAAAGTTTGAAAAGAATGGGATGATGTTTTTACATCATAATAAGACATTTATAGAGTGTAAACACTCTAAATTTTAATCAAACCATGCTCATACAGGGTTATGCAAACAAATAGGCATATTGCCAAAAAGGGGTTTTTTGAATTTTCAAGAAAAATGTGATTTTAGAGTATTTTTTTAGCATGGTAAAGACCCCATGATGATGTTTTATAAATTTATAATAATGTGAAGAGTTATTTTCATTTTGGTAAAATTTTCATTTTTTTCAGTTCTAGACACCCTTCCTAGCCTCCTGTTTAGATGCTCATATCTTTCACCACGTGTGGAGTTTGGATGAAAAATATTATTCTATTTTTAGTTCTCTAATTTAAATAGAATTTATGAAAAATTGAGACCATTTTGGTGGTTTTGCTTTATGAACAATCATTAAGAGTGTAGGTAGGTCAGAATGTAGTCAAAACCCCACAGGTAGATTTCTCCACGTGATAAATTTTTATATATTTTTAATGGGAAACCAATATTTTTAGATATGTTTGGGAGGTTAATTTTATACACATAATTTTTTTTTTTTAGATTTGGAGGTTTGTACTTAATGAACCATCATTTTGAAAATTCAGCTTCAAAGCTCGCCTAAACCCTTAAAAAATTAGTTTTGAAAAATGTTGATTTTATTTCTATAAAATAATCTTAGATCAACCTAATTTTTTTTCAAATTTCAAGTAAACTAATATAGGATTCCATAAATGTCAATTTTATGCATGGGGATGTACGGATGAGGGCAAAAATCATGTTTTTTGTGAAAAAAAGCATGTAAAATGAAGTATAAGACACTTCAATGAAATATAATCAATGTAGATAAAAGAATAAGAATTTTTAATTAATCTTAAAATTTTAATTTGGTTATAAATCATCCCAAAAGTCTCTCAACCAGCTCAATCAAAATGGCCAGTCTGTAGGAAAATGGAACAAAATAGGCCTAGTCAACCCTGTTGGCTGAATGACGAGTGTTTTCTCATCAAAATCAGATATCTTGTGATGAGAAAAGTTTTTAAAAGTATATTTAATTATTTTTTCAGGTTTAATGTCATATTTTTTCAAGTTTAATGGAGTCTAAATGCCAGAAGATAGGCTATTAGGCCTAATTGACTTAATATGCTTAATTGGTCAATCAAGCAGGTTAAGAATGGCATTGGAAAGCTATCAAATGAATTAATTTTAGAGTTACCACATGGAATATATTTTTATTAAGTGGAAATATCATTTTCAAGTCAATCCACAAGTTTTAATTCATGTAAGTTGAGCTAAAGTTGAGTTAACTAGTCCTTAAGGGTTAAATCTCTTCGATTGACTAGTTTGATGCATCTCTCATGCTTTTCATGCAAGATAAAGACTTTAAATAACTTAAACTCACTTTAAAGATGGATTTATCTTCTAATTTATGGCATGATTTTCATGCAAGGAATTTTGACAAGTCAACATGGGTCCACCACTTCTGAATTCTATGCCAAAAATGAAAAACATGCAATTTTTGAAGTCTTCAAAGATTTTAAAGCCTTTATTTAATATTCTAAAAGGATTTTAGTCTTATTTTAACTCAAAGAAGACTAATAATTCTCTTTTATATGTGAATTTGGAATTTTTTAAGGTTTTAGATTTATATATTGACTTTTTGAAGCCATTTTTCATTATTTCGAGAAGCAGAGAAAAAATTGTAATTGACACCATTTATCAAATAAAGAAGATTTTTTGCATATGGTTTTTTTTGGATCAGAATAGAGTGTATTTTTTGATTGTGTAGTTTCATATAAGTGAGATCTATATCCCATTTTTTTAGGTCCTTTCCTCACCTAATGTGAAAATCTCATCCTCTATAGGTCATTTGAAGAGTTAGGAATAGAATTTGCTTTGTAAGCTTCTTTGAGGCCTTCTTTTGAAACACTTATGTTCAGGATTGAATACAAAGTTTTGTTTTAGATTCATATGTTTGTCTTACTTAGTTTAAAAAATATTTTAGAGAATATAAATCATTCAAGTGCATCACCCCATTTAGAGAAGATTTCCCATTCCAATTTTTTTCTCCTTTTTAATCCCCAAAAATCAAAATAGTTTAGTTTTTAGAGATAAATCTTAAGAGACTTAGCTCTCTTTGGAGGTTCTTCTCAATACAGAGTCATCCACTCTCTAATAAGTTTCAATTATATTAGATGGAGAGGTGTGACTTATACATTTTCAAATAAGGTGCACTCTAGAGTGATAACAGTTTTTGGCACGCCCAGTGGGACATCATTCTACACACTAGCCTTTGGAGGCATTCAAAAAATTAGTACAACTTTCAGGCACTCAAAGCTGGTTATGAACATCAGGTATCATTTAAATATTAATTACTTTCAATATTTGGCTTACTAATGGTCTCAAATGGATTTTTTTAGTATGGATCCATATGATCCTCACTATAATTAGTATGACCAGCCATACTATGATCCTCATCAGGAGTTTGAGGATCTATATCAGGCATATATGCTAGAGTACTACCCAAATCCTCCATATGAACAATCAATCCTTCTTAATATTTCCCCTTACCAGTATTATCATGGCCATTTTGCATCTATCTAATCCATACCAACACTTAAATAAACTTTAGTGAACCTTGAAAAGCATGCACTAGAGTTGTATTCACAGAGCTAGTATGGCCAAGATACCCCTACTCACCAGATCCATTATGTGAGAGGGTCATTAAAGCAAATAAAAGAGTAATGGGCACCTGTTGAGAGGGAAAATTGGGGTTAAATCACTAGTGAGATGATGGATATAAGTGGTTACATTTAGAGCATGGAAGACAAACAAAAGGCCTCAAGGAACAATAGGGCCAACTTCACTCTCATTTTATGCCATCCATTCCTTCTCAAGAGACCATTCCAAGAGCCCCTTTGAGTTTGCCAAATTCTTCATATGTTTCTCAGACCTTACCTTCTTGGATTTCTATCCAAGAAAACTGTCAAAGAAATAAAGAGATTATTATGGCACAACTTACTGTTGATATCACTGACCACTTTAAAGAGAAGATATTCTAGAAGAATATTGATAAACATATTAGAGAGTTGGAGCTAAAGACAAGGAAGGAAAACCATAATCAAAAGCTCAAAAAAGAGCCTTTATCTTTCCCATATTAGAACCAAATCATGGAATTAAGCAAGAAAGAGGAACAATTAAGCATCATTCAGGATGCTAAATTCAAGCAAGAGATCATTCAACCTTCATCCTTTCCTCCTCAGAAGCCTAAATCCTTTCCTTCATGGAAAGCCATTCAAGAAAAAGTGAAACAAGATGAAGTCAAGGTGATCTAAGAAGAGCAACCTCATGAGGAAAATTAGGAGGATTCTTAAGAGTTTGAAGCCGAGATCAATGAAGTACAAACAATTTTTTCTTCAAAAGGCAGCCCTGAAGACAACTCATATAGATCCATTGATGAAATGGAGAATATTCATGAAGAAGATGATCATTGGTAACAGTTATACCATGATTTCTTGAATGAAATTGAAGAGCTTAAGATGGTAGATTTTGATGATGATATAGAACATCAAGTTGATGATTCGTCTAAGGATTCCACCAATTTTTTGGAGCTTCAAGAAAAAAATGCTATTCTGGAGATCCCAAAACAAGATGAGCTAGAGCTTGAGTGGATAGATGAGATGCCATTCTCTACAGAAGATGAAGATGAAACAAGTGCAGTAGATCAAGAACCTTCATATGAATCCATCCAAAAGGTAAAAATATGTGATCAACATGTTTCAAATGGTAATAATACTGATGAATTTCATGTAATTTCAATTGATCATGATGAAGAGGCCTTTTGGGATGATTTGGAGAGTTTTTGTGCAAAGTTTGATAGTCCATCTCCAATCCATATGGAGATTCAGGAATGTTTTACAATGAGTATTGTTGCAACTGTTCATCAAGAAGAAATTAGTGAAATATCTTAGCCATGTTTAAATCCATACCAAGAGGTTGAATATCTCAGTGAGCCACTACCTCAAATGGATCATAATGAAGTTACCAATCTAAGCATACTAGTTGATTTGCTAATACAATTATTGAATGAGAATGTGTCAAATCATGATCAACCTGTGAATGAGGTTTGATGAAACAAAGAAGAATATGAGAGGAGGATGATTGGATCTTAGATCCTTATCTTTAATCCATACACCTAATAATGGAATTTGGAGGCCTAGCTACATCATCTAGAACATATGAACATATAAGTGCCCCCATTTGAAGCAAATACGTTTCAAAGTTCCATAATGCATCAAATAGCTTTCCATTTGATCCAGGAGGGCCATAAAGGTGGAGGTTAATTTTTACATAATATACTCCTTGTATTTCATTCTTCTAAGTATATATATGCACATACTTTCAATAGTTGTTTTTTCCTTTTCGTGTTGTTGTTATCCTTTCTTCTGAGTGCACATGTGCACATGTTTGTTGTCTTATTTATGTCTTTGCCCACAAAAGATCTTCCAATATTTAGTGTATATCCAAGTATATCCTTGTTAGAGTATTTTAATTATTTGAACAATAGTTTTTTCATCCCTCGAAAGTCACCAAAATTTTTAGTAATTTGACCTATCAAAGCCAAACTACTACTCCTATGATACACAACTTTCTTAAAACAGCCCATAGCCTTTTAGAATTGGTCAAACCAAATAATTTTGGATTAAAAATCACTAATTTTAGTAAAAAATGTCAAAAATGGATTGTAAATGGGTCATTATCATTTCAAAAGAGCATTGTCAAGTTCAAATATACAGACAATCCATGCATAGGGATCAATTTTGAGAGAAAATTGAACTTTTTAGGAGCTACAAGTAGTTTTAGGAACTCAAATTTTGTACACAATGTCATTATGAGTTGAAGAACCTTTAAAAAGGTTTAATGGCCATTGGACAAGTGGATATACTTATAATTTTGTAACAATCCTTAGCATGTCCATTGGAGATCACCATTGGAGCAATCATTATTCTAGAGTGCCACAGAGGTTTAAAGTCTAGGTAAAAGTTTGAAAAGTACATGATAATTTTTTAGATCTTAATTAGACCTTTAAAGAGTGTAAAAATTCTAAATTTTAAGCAAACCATGCTCATACAGGTTTATGCAAGTAAATAGACATATAGGTGAAAAAGGGGGTTTTTGAATTTTTAAGAAAAATGTACTTTCAGAGTGTTTTGATAGCATGGTATAGACCCCATTATGATTTTTTTAAGAATTTGGAAGAATGTGAAGAGTTATTTTTATTTTGGTGAAATTTTCATTTTTTTAGTTCTAAACACCCTTCCTAGCCTCCTATTCAAATGCTCATATATTTCACCAATTGTGGAGTTTGGATGAACACTATTAGTATGTTTTTATTAATCATATATAATTATAATTCATGAAAAATTTAGATCATTTGAGAGGTTTTGCTTTATGAACAATCATTAAGAGTGTAGGTAGCTTAAAATGTAGTCACAACCCCAAAAATAGATTTCTCCACATGGTAACTTTTTATATATCTTGAATAGGAACCAAATATTTTCAAGGATATTGGGGAGGTTAGTGTTATATACATAAATAATTTTTTTTTTGGATTTGGAGGTCTGTACTTCATGAACCATCATTTTGAAAATTTAACTTCAAAGCCCACCTAAACCCTTAAAAAAATAGTTTTGAAAAATGTTGATTTTATTGATATAAAATAATTTTATAGAAATATTAAACCTTTTAAAATTTCAATTAAACTTAGAGAGTATTCCATAAATGTCAATTTTATGCATGAATATGTACAAATGAGGGCATAAATCATATTTTTTATGGAAAAAAGCATGTAAAATGAAGTACAAGACACTTCAATGAAATAAAATCAATGGAGATAAAAGAATAATAAATTTTATTAATCATAAAATTTTATTTTGGTTATAAATAATCCCAAAAATTATCCCAACCAACTCAATCAAAATGGCCAGTCTGTAGGAAAATGGAGCAAAATAAGCCTAGTCAACCCTGTTGACTAAATGGCGAGTGTTTTCTCATCAAAATAAAATATCTTGTGATGAGAAAAGTTTTTCCAAATCTATTTAATTATTTTTTCAAGTTTATGACATATTTTTTTAGTTTTAATGGAGTTCAAATGCCATAAGATAGGCTATTTGGCCTAATTGGCTTAATTGGTCAATCAAGCAGGTAAATAATGGCATTAAAAATCTATCAAATGAATTAATTTTGGAGTTATCACATATAATATATATTTTTAAAGTGGATATATCATTATTAAGTCAATCCACAAGTTTAAATTCATGTAAGTTGAGCTCAAGTTGAGTTAACTAGTCCTTAAGGGTCAAATCTCTTCAATTGACTAGTTTGACTAGTTTCATGCATCTCCCATGCTTTTCATGCAAGATAACGTATTTAAAGAACTTAAAATAACTTTAAATATGGATTTATATTCTATTTTATGGCATTATTTTCATGCAAGGAAGGTTGACAAGTTAACATGGGCCCACCACTTCTCAATTCTATACCAAAAATGAAGAACATGCAATTTTTGAAGACTTGGAAGATTTTAAAGCTTTTATTTAATATTGTATAAGGATTTTAGTCTTATTTTAACTAAAATAAGACTAATAATTCTATTTTACATGTGAATTGGGATTTATTTAAGGTTTTAGACTTATATATTAGCTTTTTGAAGCCATTTTTCATTAATTTTAGAAGCAGAAAAAAATTGTAATTGACACCATTTATCAAATAAAGAAGATTTTTTTCGCATGTTTTTTTTTGGGATCATAATAGAGTGTATTTTTTGATTGTGTACTATCATATAAGTGAGATATATATCCCATTTTTTTAGGTCCTTTCCTCATCTACTATGAAAATCTCATCCTCTATAGGTCATTTCAAGAGCTAGGAATAGAATTTGCTTTGCAAGCTTATTTCAAACCTTCTTTTGAAACACTTATGTTCAGGATTGAATGCAGAGTTTTCTTTTAGATTCATATATGTGTCTTACTTAGTTTTAGATAATATCAATCATTTAGGTTCATCACCCCATTTAGACAAGATTTTCTATTTCAGTTTCTTTCTCTCTTTTCATCCCCAAAAATCAAAATAGTTTAGTTTTTAGAGATTAATATTAAGGGAATGAGCCCTCTCTGGAGGTTCTACTCAATAAAAATTCACCCAAACTTTGAGAATTTCTAATTATATCAGCTAGAGAGAAGGTGTGCCTTGTACATCTTCAAATATGGTGCTCTCCCAAGTGATAATAATTCCTCTTCATCATTACTACTCTCTTCTTTAAATGAGGGAATTTATTTACAAAGTGTCATATTTTTCCACAATTGAAACACTTAAAAATTAGCTTACCTTTATATCTCCAAGATCCCTTTTTGATATTTCTCAAAAATAGGTCTTCTTCTTTATTTGACTCTTCACTTGAGCTATAACTTGATTCATGTTTTTCCTTTTTCACTTTCTTTGATACTTTGAAAGGCGCTTCATGCTTTGTTGGCTTTTCTACTTCCATCCTAATTTTTTATGCTATGATAATTCCATGTAATTAATCTAATCTTAAATTTGTCCAAGTCCTTCATTTTTACAATATCCAAGACTTTCACATCATACCTCATAGGAAGTGACCTTATTAATTTTTGTATGATCATTGATTATTCTATTTTCTCACCTAGCCCTTTGATGGTGTTGACTATCTCATCCACATGGAGAAGATAGGCTACAATGTTTTCTTCATCTTTCATCTTAAGACTTTCAAACTGCTTTCTATGAATTTGAAGCTTTACCTTCTTGACCTTATCATCACCTTCATAGATATTCTAAATTTTATACCATATATCTTTTTCTTACACACAATGTATTACTTTTATGAATTCTAATTTTGATAAGCCACATAAAAAGACATTCATTAATTTCACATTATTCTCACATGCCTTCTTTTCAACCTAATGCATTGGTTAATTTGTTGGTGCTATGTACCCCGTCACTACTGATAACCAAATATCAAACCCTAGAGCCATAAGATATGTTCTCATCCTTATACTCCAAAAAGCATAATTTTTTCCATCAAAAAATGGTGCTTTATTTATGGAGAAACCATCTTGAACTTGATGATTATCCATGTGTGCTCTTAGGATCTACCTTCCAGTAGTTATACTAATTCTAAAAGAACTGTTTTGATACCAATTGTTAAGCATAGGCTTATACTTGGGGGGCTGAATCAATATAAGATAATATTTTAATATTTTAAATTTAATCAATCACAATAGCCATAAATATTCAATATCTAGCAACTAATGACACAAGATTTACGTGAAAACCCTTTTGAAAGAAAATCTGGATAAAAAATTGCTTATATATATATATATATATATATATATATATATATATATATGTATATAACTCTTTTACAATGTTTGCAGGCATCAACCTATTAGAGACACTAATGCCAAAACCAATCACCAACTTGGTCAATTTGTGAGCACCCACCCATTGGAGACACTGATCCCCTTCACCAAGTACCAATCTAACCAATTTGTGACCACTAATCCATAGGAATACCAACCCCTAGACTATGAAGCACCGACCCCAAGCCAAATCGATTTCACTATTTGTGATTGCTTCTTCAATCGAATGATGGATTTTCTTCTCTTACACTTTATCTATCACTGATTTTCTTATATAATTTCTAATCTCCTCTCTTTCACAATTCTCAAATGATATTCTGCATTAAAATAAATCTACCCTTCAAATTTCTTTTCTTAAGAGATATTCTATTTCATTTTATGCTCTTCTCTTCTTCTCTTCCTTAAACTCAAATGATGTATTTTTTCAATTCCATTCTACTTATTTTAATCATATCTACTCCCTTTTATATCCACTTCATGTCCTTTCAAAGAGAGACACACCTTTTCAAATTCACACCCTTTCATTTAATTAACACACTTAATTAAATCATTATAAACATATTATTCAACCCATATTAAATCTAATACTGCCCATGCACTTAATTAATCCATAATTAATTATTGCTACCCCACAAACATAAGAATTTACCTTTAAGGTAAATTGTAGGCCTCCTTAGTCAAATCATGGCCCCTCTAAGGAAATTGATGGTGCATTAATCTTCAATCGCTACTCTTCACACTGGGTGAGTTTGGAGTTACTACCTAGGCGAGTCCAAAGCTATTGTGTGAGTCTAAATCTCTAGGTGAGTCAAAAGCAATTATAGCTTTCCCTTCACTTTACCTTTGACATCAATGACAATATTCCAACATCTTCATGTCCAAAAAATGAAGGCAAGATTGGCATGTTAAACCTTCATGGATAAAGATGTTCAAATACACATTTTGAAAGAAGTTACTTTTAGAAAATGTTATCATTAGTAGTAGCATTTTAAGATGACATTTGTAGTTTAATAATTCATACTTGCCTTAAGATATCTTTTATAGTACTCATCATAGATTAAAAGTAAGTAGTAGCTATTGTTAAAGTTTACAAAGATGTAATCATTGGTTGAAATTCATCATTTATTTGAACCATATGAACAATATATGTATCATTATTATGAACATTTGGTTTGATTTTTTCATCACTTGTAACATTTGAAATTTCTTGCAATTTATCTTCACTTGCAAGTTTTGGGACTTTTGAAGATGGTGTATCTTTTGGAAATTTAGGATCCTTTGGTAAATGTTTATTAAATTTTTGGCCTACTTGTTAATGGTACCTCATTTGAAGTGGTATATCATGTCAGAGTTTTGGAATCTCTGGTAAGTATACATTTATCAAATATTTGGGATCCACTGGTAATTGCACATTGTTTGGAAGTGTAATGCTTTTGGTAATTATGCATTTGGTAAGTATACATTTATCTTTGTGAATATTGTGAAACGTTTCATGATCAAAAGATGGAAAAAATAAATTCTTATCATGCACCATGAGTGCATTATTTTGATGTTTAATGTTTTAATCATTTAGGGTTTTACTATGTAAATCCTAAGATAGATTAAAGGTCTAGGTTTGTAGTATATCTGGAATAAAATTAGAATTAATTGATTCTATGCATCTTTCTAAAATAGTGAATATCAGGGGAAGATGGACTTATCTAGATATGAACAATTTTTTTCATAGATCTGAATACTAGAGACTACTAAGCATATATAGAGGATTCTTTTGTCTATAGACTATTTTTTGTGATTTAGATTAAGATAGTAGTGCCCCCCAAGGATAGTAGCACCATGTGGCACTAATGTCCCTACTGTAGTGACTATTTTCAACTTTTAGAGGAGCTGGAAGAGTTACTAAAGGTTTTATGGGTGATTTACTGTCATGCAGAGGTTCATCTGTGTCACTATTTGAGTTTATTCTTCTCCAAAACCCTAGTGAATACCTGCACACATGATACAACAAAATAATCAAATATAAAGGTAAGGAAAAATTGGGTTGTGGGATGTTACAATTGCATAGAGTAGAACCCTATTATCCTTACTCCTAACTACCACCTATATTAACCCCAATGATAGGGGTCTTAGATCACATGTAGTTATCCCTTAGTGAATGTGCACCATCAACTTGCATGATATGTTAGGATTAATTTCCTTAGGCTCTTCTTTGATCAAGCATGCAAATGTCTAGGTGTGAATGCTGAGTAGTATGTAGAGTATTTAAGCTATACTATAGATTGATTTTATGTAATAGGTGCCAAAATAGTAAGTGCTAGATGTAAAATTACTTATGAGGCTCTTTATATAGGAGGATATTTGTTATGAATATAATACCTTATTCAATGGACAACATGTCATGAAAAATATATAAGAAACATAAGAGAAGGGTCACGAAGGGGTTGGGACTCAAACATGAGCAAAAGGGCCCGTCAAAAACTGAAGGCAAAAATGGTCAATAACACCATGTGGTGCTACTATCCTTAAAATGGTGCTAATGTATAATGGATTAGAATTGAGTAAAAATTAAAGTTGATAGGCTAAGGGCCCCTAAGAATGTGAAAAGGTGGCCAGTGATTGCTAGGGGTGACAAAATAGTGAGAAAAAAGTAGAAGAAAGATCAAAAGACTCAAGGTGACCAAGTGAATAAGGACTATAAACATCACTAAGACCCTTTGTGTGAAAGAGAAACAAAACACATAGTACTTATGGTTGCTTGACCAAATTAGGGTGTTTACATTTACCCCACTTTTATTCTAGTAATGTAATGAAATGGAAGTATAAGATTAAAATAAAATAGAAATACGTACCTATACTTACCTATGTGAATGTAATCTAGATTTTTCCTACTTATTATCTAGAGAAGTGGATGACAACTGGAGTGAGATATATGAAAGGAAGCATATGCTGTAAATGCCCCTATATTTAAATTGAGTGTATCAATTGAATACATGGAGAAATAAGGCTCGCTTACCCCCAATATAAATTTAAGTAATTTGAATTAAAGGTGTGTATAAATAAGGTTCACTTCCCCCACTCTAAATCTGAGTACTATAAGCTAAAAATGTGGAGAAACAAGGCTCACTTACTCCTACTCTAAATCTAAGTACTGCAAGCTAAAAATATGGAGAAACAAGGCTCGCTTACCCCCACTCTAAATCTAAGTAATGTGAATTGAGTTTGGTGTGTTTTTATGGATCAACCATTGTAGATGACCCTATGATACAAACTAGTGAAAACCTAGTGATGATAGTGGTTAATCTAAAAATAGGAACCAAGAACATGCGTTATACATCATGCCCTTTAATCTTGATATCTGAGTGATGTAGCTGTGTATCTAAATATCTAAATGAAATGATGTATATCTATGTGGAATGTATATATAAATACCTATGTAGACCTATGTATCTATATATTTGAAAATATATAACTTTGAATGCCTGTGTAATCCTGTGTAGACCTATGTATCTATATCTATGAATGCCTATGTAAACCTGTGTAGACCTGTATACTTGTATATCTAAATAAGTTATGCATCTGAATGCCCATGTGAACCAATGTAGACCTGTATGTTTATATCTCTAAATAAGTAATGCATCTAATTTCTTGTGTAAACCTTTGTAGTCCTATATGTCTATATATCTTAAAATCTATAACTCTAGATACCCATATGTTTAAAACATTTGAATATAACTCTATTTATCTAAAGTAATATATGCATATTTTCCCCCCCTTTTGGTGAGAGTGCCGAGATTATGATGATGATATGTGACCAAAAGTGGTAAGTATTAATTATGCTGGTGTTTATTTGGTAATTTTGATGTTGTATTAGGTTTGAAAAATGTATTGATTGTGTCGAAGTTTGATAACTTTGTGTGTAGTTGTATAGGTACTTGATTTGTTATATGGTTAATAGAATGTAATTATTTTTGTCATTTTTTAGGTTTCAAAATAACAATGTGATTGGTTTTACCAATATGTGACAAGCTATATCAGTATCAAATCCCATGTACAAGAATCATAATTGAAGTTATGGTTCTCAAGATATGGAAATAATAAGATAGTTATATTAATTTGAAAAATTGGTACGTAATGACAAACTTAATAGGGTAGTATTGAGTAAGTGATGACTTAAATAGTTCATTTTGAATCATTGTTAATACATTTGCATCATAAGAGTGAGAATAAGCTTGAGTCTAAGAGACAAAAACATGTTGAGGAGATGGGATGCTAGGTTCTTATGCTATGAAGAGGTCAAGGCACTTATTTATGTTGGGGAGAAGGTGCACCTGGTATGGAACCCTAAATTTTTTCTATAATTTTTTGTATCATTTTAGTTATTTGAATTAGTGATTTTACTGGGAAAAGTTGTTTTTAGCTAGTTTTGCAAAAGGTGGCACTATTGTCTTGATCTACGTGCTATTGTCCAATTTTTAGCACTACTATCCAGAATGTGGCCAAACTATCTAACACCACTATCCTATGGGAAATGATAATGTCCTATATGTCCTAGGTATGGTGATTATCATTGTCAACTAGTTTTTAAATTCTGTTATTGTTTACTGGTATTAGTTTTTGTATTACTGATGTCAAATATGGTTGAAATGTTTGGTAGGTTGATGCCCATATGAGGGAGTTATATGTTGGTTAGAAGATGGAGACTATTTAGGGTTTTCCCTTATCTGAGGTAGAGATATATGTGCTTTATAGGGAAGGGTTGTGACATGTGGCTTTCCTGGAGCCTATGCTTTGGGACAAACATATGATCACTACACTATGTGAGAGATAGAATGTAGATATGTGTACATTCTAGTTTCCCATGAGTGAGATGACCGTGACATTGGAGATGTATATAAGATCTTATAATTGTCATTTTTTGGGTAGTGAGCTATGTTACAAGAGGTGACTAGTATCTACTATGGCATGGGTACTCATCATACAGGTAGTTAGAGTGACATTCTATTGACCTTGATTGTTATGGTAGATGTTTTGTGGTTGCAAAAGTTTTTAGTGGTGATATTGTCATCATTTAATACATTATATGGGAGTGGTGTCTCTATTTCATACAAGATGCATGAGATAATGCATGACATTGAGCATCATGGCATGGTATATTCTTGTGGTCAAACTATATTGACTCATCTATATAAGGATATGCACCATTTTACTTAGGAGATGAGTGGTAGAGGTATGGGTGCATCGACATTATTGCATTGTTAGGCATATAAGCATATAATAGTTAACAAGGTAGTGCCACATCCATGGGATGGATGGTCTCACTCGTAAGTATTTATAGTTCGATGGATTGGGATAGGGCAGATTCGAGGAAGAGTACTACCTATTATTGGTGGTGTTAGATAATATGAGAAGAGAGGATATTATCTAGAGACCTAATAAGGGATATTAGGGATAACCCAAGGATAACATTTAGTTGAGGCTAATCTGAGTGAGCTATTAGGTACACGATTAGTGGCATAATGTATATGAATAGTTATAGTATGATAGGGTTACCCACCAATTTAGTGTTGTAAAAGATATGCCCCCAATATTAGTAGTGTGGTTGAGGAGCTCGTAAGTTCTTACGAAGCTGAGGAGCAGGCCTAAGCCATCAATTATGGAATTAACTACTATGCTAGTGACAAAGTAGAATCCAAAGATTGAAGTACCATATATGGATGATGTTAGGATGACTGAGGCCTATTCATCTTAGGGGAGTGAACATAGGTGGGTACCTTTATTCTTAAGAGATGGGATGGTCACATAGGAGGTACTAGATGTAGATCCCTTAAGGGTTGTGGATGGTAAGTTGGATAGTCTATTTGTATGTTATGCATAATGTTCAATCATGTGTTTTGAGTTAAAAATATTCTTATCAATTGTATGGAAACTTGCAAAAGCAAGAGAGGATGATTATTTGGAGGTGACCATCGAGTTGATGCTTTGTGAGATGACATTGCATATTCCAAATGATGTCATGGATGATAGAGTGTGCCACTAATGTATCTGGAGTAGATTCTCATTTATTTAATTATGTTGCAATAGCGACTATAATATATAAGTGAGAAGTAATAGATAGAGATGATCTATATGCAGAGTTGTAAAGGTAGATAATGCTCTTTCTTGATGCTCTAGGTGGGGTGAGTAATCATATAGTAGATAACTATATATGAGTTTAGTGAGAGTATGCTATGTGTAGGGTTGAGTTAGATGTATCAAGAGATAAAGAGAGTAGGCATAGTCATAGGTCGAGGTCCCATGAAGATAGTGGAGCCTCTAATTTTAGTGTTGATGTGTCTGAGGGTGAGAGTGAGGGACCTGGTCCTAACAATCATGTTTGCATCATTGAGTGATGCATCACACTTGTGTTTGAAATGATGTTATGGGTTATATATATGGATATGGTTGTTATGTAATTTGGAATTGTTTATTGGTATCTACATCTATTTTAGATTGTGTAATTTGCTGTTGTCAAATTTTGGTTATTTGTTTGAAATGTTTGATATTTGTAATTTTGTTTCAATTGGAGTAATGTTAATTTGTTTTGTATATGTATTATGAATGTTTTAGGCATATGTGTAGGAGATTTAAGTTTTTGTCATGGTATATGGTGTTTGTTTCTTAAATATTTATATATCATAAGATGTTTGCATGCATACCTTGTGATAATGAGATGCTCTATTTGAACCTTGATGCCATGGAGAACCAACGACCATACTACTCATGATGTGTTAGTATAGATGTTGACTGTGAAAGTGGAGCTGCTTGTGATACAATACTAGTGGAAAACTATGTAGACTTTGATGCAAAAATATTGAGTGGTTATCACTCTAAAATTACACTCTGAGTTGATTGATTTCTTTCAAATATCTTAATTAGTGTGTGAATTAAAGTTGGATTATGATCTCTATATTGATTTCCTTAAATCTTTTTTAGTTGTTGAACTAAAATTGTAGCCTTGGGTTAATAATTATTACCAAATATATTAATTGGTTGATGTATGGGAGGTTTATTCTGAGCTTTATAATTATTTCCAAATATTTTAATTGGTGTCTATACTGAAACTATGCCTTTGGGTCTATAGTTGTTCCTAAATATCTTAATCATTGTATGAAATGGAGGTGCATTTTAAACTCTATGAACTAGTTTCCATCACTCCTGAGGATGGGATGTAGGAGACTGCTGATAAATAGCCATCCTAGAAGTCATAGGGCTCATGCGATGAGTAACCAGTGGTTCCTTAAAAGGAACACCTTGGGATAGATTTATTGTAGAGGAGTGTAATCTAGGGGAGTATGCTAAATGAGGGATTAATGCCCCCTGTGTGAACTCTATGATGCCTCTGTTAACATATTGATAGATGTGTGTTATGAATGCATAGAAATGGTCTTCTGAATGTCCATTAATCTAGTAAAAATGAAAATAATGCTTATGTGGTAATTGATGCAAATGGTGAGGTGGATGATGAGTAGTTGAAGGAAGTGTAATCATCCCCTTATCTAGTAATGTAAGAAAAATGTCACGAGGCCCAACCTTATCTAAAAATTATATAACCTTTTTGCATATATCCTATGTGCTACTTACTGAAGGTTGTGCTGTATAGAGTGGCTCTTTGCCCTTACTGAGTATTTTTATTGGTTGTTTCATTTCCATTGGTTTCTAAGTTGGAATTTTAGTAGGCTCTTGTATCAAATTGGATGATTAAGGTTATAAAAGATCTAAAGCTAAATCTACATCTAATTATGTAATAAATAATCCCAACTATGCCTCTAATGAGATAACTGCATTGCATATATTTTTAGATGATTTAGATGTTTGATATGGTAATCTATTATTGATAAGAGAGATTAAACCTCTAGCAAATATGTATTGCACTTCTTAATCCATCAGTTGATAAATTAATTGATGTAAACAAGCTTTGAACTATAGAATGTAGTCTAAGGTAGGCTATATTACACCATGATGTAGTGAAGGTAACATCTCATGTGTGACTAGAGGTCCCTTATTATGTATGTAATACCTGAGAAAAAATATCTCTAGCTCTTCATATGTGTGTAAAGATCCACTAGGTATTGTAAACTGGAACCAATTTAGTGCTTCCCCTTGTAAGGACTTTGGAAACAATTGTAGTAGAGTCAAATTATTTGTAATATGGGCCATGGATTTCTTATAAGCATGAGGTGCGAGTATGGGTCTCTATGCCCATCAAATAGAGGTAATACTAATATTTGATAATTATGTGCCAACCTTGTAGTTAAGATTCTGCATAGAATAGGGTTTCTATGTATTACATTGGTAGTGGCCCAAGATTGATATCCTTTGTACTCCAAAGTGAGATGGTGTACTTGGTTTTGCAAAGTACCCACAACATGCATTAAATAAATTAAAACTTGTGAAGGTATATTATTGTTATCAATGGGTTCATTTAATGCTTGAATTTTATTATTTATCTTAGCCATTGGTATATAATATTGGAAGCCTTATTTAGGAAGGGTTGGTGTGCTCTCAATAAAATTTAGAGGTGTGATAACTTGGATATGGTTGGAGGGAAATAAGCTATCACCCTCGTTTAGGCTTGTTTGAGAACTAGGTCCTATTGTAGTAAGTGGGGTTGAAAGGGATTCATTTGTATCCTTTCCATTGTTAGTTTGAATAGAAGGTAATTTATTTTCTAGTAAATGAAAATTGTGCACATAAGATTAAGTGTGTGTGGGTCTTTCAACATGTGATCTAATGTTTGGTTGAACAAGATAAATATGTGAAGTAAGAGAATAAGTAGAAGTTGGAGATTCTATGTCATCATCATCATAATCACAATAATCATCATTATCCCATTGTTCCTCAAAATCAAAATTTCATTCATTTGAAGAGGTAAGAGTAGATGAAGTATCATTCACATGTTCATTAAGAGAAGGAGAAGGAGAAGATTGTAGCTTTTTAATATTATGCAATGTATCATCTTGTGTAAGTGTAATGCAAGGTATTTGTGCACTAGTCATTTTTGAAATGCAATCATGATTATCATTTTATATTTGAGTAGCAAGGGAAGGAGTAACAAGTATGTTTTCTTTTTGTACATTATGACATATAGGGGAAGAGTTATAAACTTGTGCATTATCTATTTATGGAAAAGAATCATTGCATTGAGCTTGAAATGTGAATGAAGGTAATAAAGGAATTTCATCTACCTTAGTTTTTGCATTGTGAAAAGGTGTAACATTATTTCTATTTGCATTTTTAAATGTAATTGAGAAAGGTAAAGAAGATGCATTATTTTGATCTACTTTCTTTGAAGCATGTATAAATGATTTTCGTGTAGTGCACTTATATTGATTTATTTATTTTGAACAATGAGGTAGCAAAAGTAGCTAAAAAACTTGGATCACATTATAATGAAACATACTAACTAGAGGTTCTTTTGGCATTATGTTGTTAATTTGAGTTTTAGGAAAAATAGAAGAGGAGGAAAGAGAATATGATTTATCTATTATATCCTCATGTTCATTTGTATTATCATGTACATAATAATCCTCATATCTATCATTGTCAAAATAGTCATCATCATCATTTTAAATGAAATCATTATCATGCTCTAAAATACAATCTTGAAAATTTGTCCATTCATTATTATAATCATGAGAAAAATTCAAATTTACATCAAGTAGATGAGGGGTATAAGGCTCTATAGATTCCATTTTAAACTTAAAAAAGAAGATAATGTAAAGAATGAATAATAAACACACAAGAGGTAGAATATAATCTAACATCAGTATGTGTGCAATGTATGAATTTGTTGAACATAGATTGTAATAGAAAATAAGGTTATTTTGGAAACCTTAGTTGCTAATATTTATAAGGACCTAGTATGTGGATATAGGGTTTGAAGTGAGGGTTGTGTTGTAAGTATTTAAATTGAATTATATAAGTAAAACCCTAGTATTTAATTAAATTAAATTATCTAGGTTAATCCAAAAAATCAGAAAATCAGATTTTTGTAACCCTAATTTAATGTGCAATATTTAGAAGGTAAACCCTAAGGAAAAATTAGGGGTTTTGAAACTATGTTCAAAGAAAGACAGGTTCACTAAATGTAATAACCATTTAGGGTTTTACTATGTAAATCCTAAGCTAAATTAAAGGGTAGGGTTTGTATTATATATGTGATAAAATTGGAATCAATTGATTCTATGTATCTTTCTAAAAATAGTAAATATCAGGTGAAGATGACTTATTTGGATATGAATAGAGTTTTTCATAATCTGAATACTGGATACTATTGAGTAGATGGAAATGAATATTTCATCTATAGACTATTTTTTTGATCTATATTAGGACAATAGTGCCCCTTTTAGACAGTAGTGCCATGTGGCACTAATGTCCAAACCTGGCGGTAATGTACCTCATGTAGTGACTATCTATAAATTTTAGAGGAGATATAAGAGTTCCTCAAGGTCCTATTATGGCATGGAATATGCAACCTACGAGAGGGTTCTTTACGGTCTCTCAATCCTCACCATACAATGGGATTGACCCCCGGTAGTGGGTATCCTATGATGGGGTTGAACCTCTAGAAAAGGCTGGTTCTTCTTGGTAAATCACTTAAACTATTGATTTTGCTTGGGAAATGGGTAGAAGAGCTGCATAAAATGACTAAAAATCATAAAAAAGGTGATGAGCCAAATTAAAATACACTCTTATTGATCCAAAACAAACACAAGAGTAACTCAAAGATTTCTCACTCACACAATCTCTTACACTAACTAGTTTTGCATAAATGATTCCAAGTAAGGCATCCTAGACAAGGGTAAATCATAGAGGAATGGTAAAAATCATGATATAACCCCACTTATGGATGGAACAAAACAAAATCATAACTAAAAGCACCTTCAACCACCTGTAAAAAGGCAATTAAGAGAGGATAAACACCAAGGAAGAAGACCTCTTCACAAGGCAGTGATGCACAAACTATCTAGAACACAAAACACAGTAAAAGAGATAGGAAAAATAGATGATATTATTAATTCAAAGGCTATTTTTTACAAATTTTGACATGGTTTAGCCTTATAAAATGAGAGTATATTTACAATGAGAATATATATATATACATACATATACATACATACATATATATATACATATATATATATATACATATATATATATATATACATATATATATATATAGATATATATATATACATATATATATAGATACATATATATATATATATACATATATACATATATATATATATATATATATACATATATACATATATATATATATATATATATACATATATACATATATATATATATACATACATATATATATATATATACATACATATATATATATATATACATATATATATATATGTATATATATATATATGTATATATATATATATGTATATATATATATATATATATATATATATAAAAGAGAAGGGAAGAGGAGGAGGAGAAAGCTTCCAATCCTCCATAAATGCACTTCAACCACCATTTTTGGCCACCCAACGTAGAATAGGAGAAGTAAATGTCTTTCAACAACCTTACATGGTCCTTAGGTAATGATCATGCTTTGCTTGCTAATCTTATTTAATCAAAAGGGGCTTCAAGAGATTTGGATTCTATAATGATCTAAGTCTAGAAGTTGCCAGGTTTTTAACTCACAAAAGTACTTACAAAGTTTGACAGGATCTCCATCAGGGTTTTAACTTACAAAAACACTTGCAAAGTCTGGCAGAATCTTCATCAGGGTTTTAACTTATAAAATCACTTTCAAAGTCTGATAAAATCTCTGTTAGGGGTGAATGGGTGTTTTAGGAAATAATGCAAGTTTTTGGAGTTGCCTTACAAGTTTACAATATGTTTGTAACCTTCTATTTCTCACTTGTCTTGATGGGCAAGAAAGTGGAGATATTTTGCAACTTGGCAAATTTGCATAGGTGGGAAAGTGAAGTACTTTGCAACTTTATAACTTTACATAGGTGGGAAAGTTAAGATACTTTGAAACTTTGCATAGGTAGGAAAGCAGAGATACTTTGCAACTTTACATAAGTAGGAAAGTGAAGATACTTTAAAAATTTACAACTTTACGAATTTGTAAAGTGTACAAAAATCATTAGTTTCCTCTTGGTAGTTGGTAAATGAGAAAACAAAGATATAAGTGAACTTTATAACTTTGCAAAGCTAAAAAGTGCACAAAAATCTTTGATATATGCTTGGGTCTTGGAAAAAAGGTGATGAGGCCATTTTGAATCTTTTACTCAAGATTTTGATATTTTGCTTGGTTTTCCCAACACTTCATGCTTATCACTAGATGGTGAATAACCTTGAAAATCGGCTTGATCTAGCACTTGTAGTGTAAACCCCACTTTGAGGCATTTAATTTAAAATTTCCAAACTTACCTTGAACTTTGCTAAAATCTTTACAAGAAGGATGGGAACATGAAGTAGGGATATGAATCTTAGCTCTTCCTTTCACCATTGGATCATCCACTACAAAAATCTCCTGAGATAGTTTAGTTCACCATGATAAGACCCTCCAAGATAGTGCACTACATCATTAAGTCATGACTTGAAAGAGATTAGTCATCAAGGTAAAGGATCAATGAATGGTTTGGGAGAATGGCATAATCCATCTAGGAAAATTTTTGGTATGTAAGCCAAATTTGGCCAGCTTTTCTTGTAACCTCCTAGGATTGCATGCCTTTTTATGTAATATACTAGTCATCTTAGCCTATCCAATTGGCTTATGGAGTCATAAAAAATCCTCCTCAATTGAGAATAAGGTTTCCAACCACTCAAATAAAATTTCACAACAATAAGAAACAAAGTAATAATGTGCACAAAGTACTTAGGGAAGGGAAACACATAACAAAAAAGGATGTGCATGAAACACTTAGAGGAAAACAAAATCTAGTCCAATATATACAATGGCTAAAAATTACTTCTAATAAAAGGGTTTTAGATGAATCACATTGACTGGGATGGGTAATACCTCTCCATTCATCTCGATAAGTTGAAAGGCAATGTGTTGTTTATATCCATGAATCAGGTAGGGTCCAGTCTACAAGCTATAAAACTTTGTATGGCTGCCTGGTTTGGCCTTGTTAGCATCCCACTTTAAGACTAGATCACCTTTTTTGAAAACTCTTACCATGGCCCTATTGTCAAAATCCCTTTTGACTTTATCTTAATGTGATTCCATTGTGTTTATTAAAAGGTCTCTTGTTTCTTCAATCTCCATGAGTTATGCCATTCTCACACCAATGGGTTCACTTTCCATCAATTCAAGTTGATGAGCTAGCTTCAAAGATAATAATTCAAGAGGGATGGGCAGTTTGGCCTCCCTTTCATATATAGGGACAAATGGGTGAGTTACCAATGGCACTTTTGGGAGTCACCCTATCAACCCACAAGGTTATTCTTAGCTTGGTATGCCATACTCTTTGGTTCTCCTCCATGGTCCTCTTGATTATCCTGACTAAGTGCTTGTTTGTTAATTCAACAAGCCCATTGCCTTGGTGGTAGTAGTTGAAATGATGTGCTAAGGTAGATACCAAAATTAATATCCCATTCACTTATTTTCATGGCAATAAATACTAAGGCATTATCTAATATGATAATGGTCAGTACCCTAAATCTTGTCACTATGCTATCATAGATATCCAACACTGCTATCTCATTAGCCTCTTTTAGAGAAATAACCTCCACCCATCTGGTGAAGTAGTTAGTGGTAGTGATTACCCACTTATGCCATACACTATAAGGTGGGTTTGTCATACCTATAAAATTTTATAAGAAGATTCATACCAAGAGAATATTTGATTCTTCTTCAACATTGATATATAGGCTTGACCAAATGTGCAAAATCAGGTATGAATATTCTTATAAAATTTATATTCCCAAGGAAGTTTTTAAGTCCTTTCTTATGTTGAGGCAAAGACAAGGCCAAGATGGCACTTATCCTCTCAGGGTCAATAGCTATTTATATTTTTGAGACAACATGCCCCAATAGTTTGCCATCATGAACCAAAAACACACACTTTTTAGGGTTCAAAGATATGCCAAACTCCCTACACCACTCAAAGATGAGTCTCAAATGGTCTAAGTGGGCACTTGTCTTTTTGGATAAAATTGTGATATCATCCAAGTACACAAGCACCATCTAATTAAGTAAAACTCAAAAATCCATGTCCATGGCTCTTTGGAATATAACACCAACATTGAAGAGACCAAACGGCATCTTCTTGTAAGAATAAGTTCCTCACTTGGTGGTGAAGGCTATCTTGTACTTGTCTTCTTCCATGACCAGCACTTGGTTATAACCTAAATACCCATTCAAGAGAGAGAAACATTCTAATCCAACCACCATTTAGAGGAACTACTCCATAAATGGTAAAGGATAGTGATCCTTCAAGGAGACCTTCTTCAAATCCATTAAATCAACACATGACTAAATCTCACCACTTTTCTTCCTTACAAGTACCAAGTTGGCCACCCATGAAGAGTGTTTAATTAGAAATATAATGTTTGATCAATAAGCTTGGTTACTTCTCTTCTCATGAGTACCTCTATCTTGGAATTGATAGGCCTCTACTTCTACCTCATAAGATTCACATTTGCATCTAATTCAATGGTGTGCTGAGCAAGCTTAGGGTTGAAACCCCTAAGATCAATGTACTCCCAAGGAAACACATCTGTAGACTCCCTAAAAAGTACAATGGATGCAACTTTCTCAGCCTTAGTATTGACCTTCCCAAGCTTGAGAAGTCTATCTTGGAAGATGAAAATTCTTTGATGGTTCTCTTCACTAGTGGATAAGACTAACTTGTCTTTCCTTATGAAATATCCCTCATGGAAGATGCTCTAAAGGGTGACCAAACCCTTAGGGAGTTTTTTCTATTTCAATTAGAGGATTTGATCTCTATACTAATTTTTTAGTTTGTTCTAATTTGAAGATGAAAATTTAGCCTCTTATTGTAAGAAGCAGACAATCTGCTTGTCATTGTCAAAAACCTACCAATTAGCTTCATTTTTGAGAATGGATGGTCTTAAAACCACCTTAACATGTGACTAATTTTATGATTTACTCAACCCATTTGATATATCAAACTGGGCCCCCACTCATGCTAATCTATTTGTATGATTGTTGCTCTCTCTAAGCACACATTAGATGTTGAAAGCTTCAAAATCCTCCAATAGATCCCACACCCTATGATTTTAAGATTTAATCAAGGGTTTCTTGGATGTATGTTGGCTTCTTAATTGATTGATAATGAGTTCCTTATCTTAATATACCTACAATTGCTTGATCTTCCTCTTTCTAGACCATTAGAGGCCAAGAACAAGGCCTTTATATTCAACTGCATTACAAATACAACTAAACTAAAGGCTATAAGATGAATAGTACTTGTTATTATAAGGAGAGATGAACATAACACCTACCCATACTTCATGTTTTCTCTTTGATCCATCAAAAAACATTTTCCATATTCCATTAGTCTCCTCTTATAGCCTAGTAAGGGATGGTATAAATTCATTATCTTCATGTAAGTAGTAGACTCCCATATCTATTTCTTCAATGAATCCTAAAGGGTTAAGTTGTTGATTTTCATTCCATAACTCATCCTAGAAGATGTCAGGTATCACTTCAACATGAGTGTCTAGCTCTCGACCAATAGGGTGGTATTCCTCATCTAGGATTATGTAGTTGATATTTGGGTTACTTAGTTCATAAGGATCAATGTGAAACTTTGCAATTGGCTCATCCTTAATGGAAACATTGGCTCTATACCTTGTCCTAAATGCCTTATAGGACCAATCTACTGCCAGGTAACCCTTAATTTTGGTGGTGAAGTCTCTAGATAGGCATAGAGAAAAATAGGGTGATACCTCTAGAACAACCACATCTTGGGCCACTAAAAAATTAGGACAAGCATGGAGGGTTAAATTCAAGGCTCCAATAATAAAAAATGGTTTAGTATAAGATCCATCAAGCTACAATACCCCTTTAGAGAGGGGTTTATATTTCAAACCAAGTTGATCTACTATTGATTTAGGAATCACTATAGTGTTTGACCCATTTTCCACCATGCAATTATGAACTAAGGATTTACAAATGATCAAACAAATTTATAATGGAGGTTTAATTAACTTATTTAACTACCCTTCATTGGTTTTGATTTCATTAATGAGGACCACATTCTCCTTGCTTGGTGGCTTCTTTGAAACATTAATTTTTGACATGCCTTCTTGAAGAAGATCCACTTGACCAGGCATAGAAAGCATTTCCCTCATAAAGACACTCACATTTGACTTCTTCATTTTCTCAACAATGTTGATGTGTGCACCACCAAACTTCACTTGTGCTTTGGGAGTTACAATAGTGCTTTATACATGTGAGCTTTGAGTTATAAAAGTACCTTCTTGGTTCTAACTTTTTTGAGTTGTTTGAGATTTTGGAGTTACATTAGGCTCATTTGGATTTAAAAATAATGGAGTATAAGACCCCTTAACTTATTCTTAGCTTCCCTCTATGTTCCTTCTCTTGAACCTTGTCTTGGATGCCATATGAATGTTCGCTTGGCTAGTACTAATGTGTTGATTGAAAGCATAACACTCCTCTAATTGGTAATTCACCAATGTAGCATACAACTAATTTTTTCCCTCATTATTAAATTGGCCTTGTTGAGGCCATTATAGTTTATTCATCATAGGCACGTCTGCATTTTGTGCCATTTAAGCTTGGTTAAATCCATAATTAACACCCTGCTACCATTGCTCATTAAATCCTTGGTTGAACTTTGCATTTGGGGTGATAGCCTAATTTTAATATTGATTCAAAAGTAGAGGATAATAACCTTCTTGGGAAAGGTTGTTTTGAATAGGTACTAAGGTTATGAAAGTACTTTCAGCATTAGGATTGTAGTTGTTACTTGGTTTAACATAGGTGATCTACCCTTGCCCTTGAGAATTAGCCTTGAAGGGTCACCTATTGGATTGATAAGGTTGTTGATGATGATAAGGGGGATATTATGGTCTATTAAACTTAGCTTATTGCCTCTTGACATTCACTAACTCATTTCCAAATGTTTATAACATGTTCTTGTGCTCTTGGAGTTTGCTAGATTGACTAGTTGAAGCTTTATCTTGACTTGGTACATGTATGACAAGTGTTAGAAAAGGAGGTCTAGTAGAAATAAGAGGAAAAGCAGTAGGTGGTGGTTTAATCTCAAGGAAAAAAGTCATAGGATGCCTAGGTGTTAGCTTTCCAGCTTGTATTAGGCTATTCTATGCTTAGATTGCTACCTCATAAGCATAAGGTAATGTGTTTCCCCCCATTGACTGTATCATAATTGTAATGTCATTATTGATGGCCCTTAGATAATAAAGGAAAACATAATTATGAGTGGGTTTGTTAAGGATTGGAATTCTATCCCATGTTTTCTAAAACTTTTTGTTAAAGTCCTTCATGACCTCTTGAGGAACTCTCTTGATTGTTGTCAACTGCTCTACTAGTGATAAGTTATCACTCTTGTCTTTGAACCTCTTACATAGTTTCTCTCCTAATTGGTCCCATGTTGTGATGGAATTAGGGGGTAGGTTCTTATACCAATCCATGGACTTGTCCTTGAAATAGATGGCCAACAACTTGATAGCTACATTTTCTTTAGTGATGTTATGGATGTTACAAAAAGTAGCTATCTTTGATGTGTTCAGAAGGAGTTATAAAGCTATCTCCTAAGTAGTAAGGCACACTCTTAAGGGATACCACTAGGATAGGATTATATTGATTAAGAACCAAAGGAATTTGACCATTAAAATCCATAAAAGGTAAATCTCTAGGGGTAGCCATGGTAATGAAAGGAGTTAACAAGGATATTCTAGCAGAGGTAGACTTTCAAATTGGCTTAGGAGGGAAGCTTCTCAAGTATGTATGAGTATTAGAAAATCTCAATCTTATTCTTAAGTTAAAAGGTAATTTAAAAAAATAGTAAGAAATACCTCATGAAGTTGACCTTGTAGTCACATTTGGCATGAAAGATAGGTAGAACTTTGTCACTAGAAGGGTAAGTGTTCATTGGATTCTCCAGATGTTGAGAGTGTGGATGCTACAACTACTATAAATAGATCAAGACCAACATCAATATAGATCAATATTATTCAAATGTGTCCCACCAAGCATGCCAAAAACTATTTTAGCATGGAATGGGCACCCTATGAGAGGGTTCTTTAAGATTTCTCACTCCTAGCCACATAATGGGATCAAACCCTAACTATGGGTATCCTATGATGGGGTTAAACCTCCAGAGAAGGTTGGTTCATCTTGGTAAATCACCTAAACTACTGATTTTGCTTGTAAAAATGGTAGGATAGTTGCATAAAATGAATAAAAAGGGTGATGAACCAAATTAAAAGACATTCCTATTACTCCAAAACAAACACAAGAGTAGCTCAAAGATATCTCACTCACACAATCTCTTACACTAACTGGTTTTGCATAAATTATTCCAAGTAAGGCATCCTAGACAAGGGTAAAGCATAGAGGAATGGTGAAACTCATACTATAATGCCACTTATTACTAGAATAACAAAAACTTACCTTCAAACACCTTAAACCACCTATAAAAAATCAAGAAAGAGAGGATAAACACCAAGGAAGAAGACCTCATCACAAGACACTCATGCACAAACTATCTATAACACAAAGTGCAATCAAAGTGATAGGAAAAATGTATGATATTATTGCTTCAAAGGTTTTTTCTTACAAATTTTGACAAGGTTTTTCTGCAAAGTGCACATAAATCTCCATTTTCTGCTTGGGTCTTGGAAAAAAGGTGCTTAGGCTATTTTGAAGATTTTACTCAAGATTGTGATAGTTTGGTTTCTTTTCCTAACACTTCATACTTATCACTGGATGGTGAACAACCTTGAAAACTAGATTGATATAACACTTGCAGTGTAAACCCCACTTTTAGGCATTTACCTTAAAATTTCCAAACTTACCTTGAACTTTGATAAAATATTTAGAATAAGGCTAAGAACATGAAGTAGGGACATGGGGCTTATCTCTTCCCTTCACCATTGGATTATCCACTACAAAAATATCCTGAGATAGTTTAGTTCAGCATGCCAAGACCCTCCGTGATAGTGCATTAAGTCATGACTAGAAAGAAATTTGTCATCAAGGTAAAGGGTCAATTAATGATTTGGGAGAATGACACAGTCCATTATAGGTAAAAGTTTGGTATTGTTGGGCCTAGATTTTGGCTAAGTGTTTGTCCATTTTGGCATAAAACTGGCATGATGCAGAAGGGCCATATCACAAAAAATTTATGGCACAAAACTTGATGGGCATATAAGTACTATGGTGCAAAACCTATAAGGCACAAAAGGATAAAGGCATAGAAACACTAACACAAGAGAACCTAGTCAAAGGAGAGTTAGTCATAAGAAAACTGAGAGCATAAAACTTAGAATGATAGCATAAGACTTGAGGAGCACATGGGAAGTGGGAGTAGTTAAGGAGCAGTTCTTAAGGGTCACCCAAACCTTATTCATCAAAATTTTTACACTAGCTCACAAAGAGAGAAACGCATGGCAACAAGGATCCAACATAGTGCAAGTATATAAGGGGCATAACGGCCCAGTTCCTTAGGAGGGGTTAGTTGGTTGAATGTTATGACTCTTAGTTTGTTGAGAGTTCAATGCATAATTAATCTTATCATTAATGTTGTTAAGACTTTGTCAGGGATAAACAAGTATAAATACCCCTATTGTAAAATACTGCACAAATGAATTATTATTTATTTTTGATGCTTATGCTTAATATATGAATTATAGATATGATATAACTTCCTATTTTCATGATGAATGATTGTGTTATGTTGAGTCCAACATAGTTATTGGAAATTAGTATGGAATCTAACCTATCTTTTCTTTATCTAAAGCATCAACTCTAACTAAAATGACATTAATCTACGTAACAATAGTGGCTGAGCTTAATAGTCCTAAAATCAAAGTAGTTTATCTATGATTTTATATAGTATCTATTTAATTACATAAATAAAGGAAGAATATGACTAAGTTAATGTTACTACACAATAAAACCTACGAGAACTGGTCTCTAGCTACATGCTTTGGGTGAGTGCACAAAACCATAGTCTTGCATTAAAGGGCCAGTGTGTTAGCTCATTGGGATAGACTTCAGTGCTAAAGCTATAATAACAATAAAAACCCCAATATTTAAGTTATATTGATAGGACTCATAGCATTTGGTGCACGGTCATGAAATATGTTTGAGAGTATCACTCTTGAGAATATAGAATAGTGGATTATTAGAGTTGAAGATAATTTTGTGGTTCTTTACCTTGAACAGGAGTTTCTTCATGACAATGGGTAGAGTAGAATCTCTATAGTACATTATATGAAACTTTATTTGCTAATATCTCAATTCATTTGCACACTTGGATATCTACATATATTCAAAGATGATCATAAAACCTTGGGAGAAGATAATATTGGACATTAGAATGACAAAGAGGTTTATCATGACTTAGAGCTTTGTGGACACAAGATGTCAACATTTGTTAGAGAGGAGTTTTGAACTGTTACATTCTAGAGTACGATGTAACTACTTATTCATGTCCTAAAGAAGCCAAGTTCTAATTCATTAGAGAATCATGTGGCTGTTACATTCAACATTTTACATTAGAAATCAAGAAGTTATTTATTGATTGTGGACTTGAAACTATGATGATGGAGAGCTAAATCAATTTTTGCATGAACTACACATTTAGATAGGGAGTGCAAAAGAGTTGGTAAAAGATTTTAGGTTCAAAATGGTAGTTGGTTAGTGGGCATTGTAGAAGTGGAAATATGATGAAGCGTGGTTGAGGATTATATGAGTAAGTGATATAGGAAGAGACCAAGAAAACTCATGAAGTGTTGTTAGGATCCATAGGGAAGTGAAAACACACAAAGAGGACCCCATCACTTTTGAATCACACCCTATGCCACTGATATCATATGAATGAGAAACTAGCTAGATGATAAGAATTGAAGGATCAAGTTTGAACCAATTAGGCTCGCCAACCATAGTGCAATCTCATGCTCTTGAACTAAATGAAGTACACATACATAGTTGGGAGATAGATAGTGTGGAATCAGAGATTGAGCTAGCAAGGGGTATAAAAATTGATCTATTTGACACATATATAGACTTAACGCTTTCGTTCCCACTTCAAGGGAATTTCATGGCATAATTTGGGATGCCTAGAGGACCTGGCCTTCAATGTGGATAGAGTATAAGCCAAAATTTGGTTAATTACTTGGATACCGTGCTCTATATCATGAGCACTACTATTAGAGGCGTTAGAGGTGGATTAGGTGGTGGTATAGGAGGAGGTAGTGGAATTCCCCCTCAAGGGATAAGGGCTAGAGGTTCTTAACAACCACTAGTTTAAGCACCTCAATCGATAATGTTATATCATAAAATGATGCTTCACTTACCAGAATATCAAGACATGGAGAATGCAGTTGAGCACGCCCACAAATGTGAACTTATTTGGAGGGCACGAGGCATCACTTCTTTTGAGCCTAAATCTACATAGTTTATAACTACACTTTTGGAGTGCACACACAAATGGTATAGAAAGTTCAATCCTCAACAAGCTATGGTTGAATATGATCAACTTAAAATGACATTCCTTCAGGAGTTTGACATTCCTGAATTTGAATAACAAAGCATAGCCATGCTGAAGGATATAAAGCAATAACTTATTAAAAGTGTGTGAGAATATGATGCAAGGTTTAAAACACTCTTGTCAAAGTTTTCCTTCAAAATAAATGTTATTCAACATGCATAATGGTTCATCAGAGGTTTGTTACTACCCTTCTGATGAACATTGTCTCAAAAGACTTTCACTAGCCTGTGTGAAGCTTTAGAAGTTGCCCTCCATGATGAAGTGATTAGAAGATCGATATAGGGATCAATCATTTTATAGAAGCGTAGATAGATTTAATAGAATAATAACTTGAAAAATTAACTACAAATAATACACATGATACTTGTAGTGGTCTCTGGTGCACTGATTGTGAATCTGAAGGTCACACCTAAAGTAACTACCCACGCAAGAACATCCATGCTATACTAAAGCAGTTATGTTTAATCTATCATGAAGAACATGATGTATACTTTTTCACTCTTTTATAGTGAGAAAAACACTCAAAGGTGTCTGAATATTATAAGATATGTGATACCTATACTCATGACACTAATGACTACTAACTAATTAGTGACATCCATGAAGCATGAGTGCATGGTACATGCCAGACTTCTGTAGCCAACAATCAAGATAATAGTGGATACCAGTGTTGAGGTATGGAATAAAGATGAGGAGGTGGTCTTTTATTTCCCAAGAAATTTTACAAATGTAGATCCCTAGACCACTGCCAAAGAGATTGTTTGGACTACCCTACATGTGATTTTTATAAAAAGGACCATCGAAGAGAAGAGTGTCTTGACCTGTATGCAGCTATCATTAAGGAGCAAAATGAAAAGGGTGACAACATGATACAAGTTAAGAAACCACATTGGAATATGCATTATGTCACCCAAACTATTTAACAAGTGAATATAACTACGTGTAGTGGAGGATAATCATTATCCATATCTACTCCCATTAAGACGGTACAACATGAAAAACCATGATGAAGAAGTATCTTGATGCCATACAATAGAAAGATGTGCTCTAGGACATAATGAAGTTAGTGTGATAACTCTAAGGAGAAATACAATTTCTCAAATATAAAGTAGTAATGTAGTGTGCTGATCTATAAAAGGTAATAAAGCCATAAACTAGGGCATGAGATGACTTTCAAAAACTTTGTAAGCGTATGCTGGATGAAGACATCATTTCACAACTAAGAATCTAGATTAAGAATCAGATACAAACACCAATTGATTCTTAATATCTAGTGACTCACTAAACCAAATATCATCAAGTGAATCATGCTTGGCAACAAGATAACCCTATTCCTCCTACACCACCAGAAGATAAGGAGATACTAGTAAATGATACCATTGATGGTTGGGTAATTCAGGACATCTTAGTTGACACTAGTTCATAAGTAAATGTCCTCATCAAGGATTATTGGTCAAAAATGTCTATTACAACACCATAAAAATCACCTCATGTGTTGTTCATGGATAACAAGAGTCATTCTTTACCAATTGGTATCTCAAGAATGCCACAATTGATATACTTGGAGTACCCTTCAAGGTAGATTTTAAGGTTCTTGAACAAGCTAGAGTAGATGACTTCCCAACTTTGTTGGGATGTCCCTGGTACTATGAAAGTAATGCAAACTTGATTTCAAGAAGTGGTACTTTAGATTTGATAACACTGACCAATGCATTGTTATTCCCTTGGATCAAACATAAGGGCCCCTTATATAGAACCTATCAATGTGGAAGAAGACGTTAACCACATATATAATGTCATTGATAGAGATGATGAGCAACAAGATCATACTCCTAATGGTATCCTATAATGGATGGACACTTAGTCCCTCTTTGACACTGCAAGTAATGATTGTAATTATTGAGCACATAACAACTATGACCTCATTGGAAGAGTGTGTAGTGCCATTGGAAGTTAGGACACCATTTCACACTAGTTTTGTAAACATCACAAGTTCATTCACCTTATTACTAGACAAGTCATAAGGGGACCAATATTGGATGCACCTTTAGAAATACTTGATGAGGATCCATGTTTCCATGGACAAATGGAAGTCCATGACTATGTCCAATGCCTTGAGGGATTTTATGACATTAACATTGATCACATTCGATATTGGTTCATCTCTTAGATGGTATAGCTAGAAGATGGTGGTGAGCCTATCATTAATGAATCCTTTAGTGGGACCAAGTACACTCTACCTTGCATCTCTAGTTCTATCATGATAATAAAGTTAGGGGAACATTCAATAATAGTGGAGTACTAGCACCTGAAATCCATATAGAAGCTTGTAAGAAAATGTGGAGAAATGAAGAGTCATACCTACTAGAGTACTTATGCGTGCATGTATTCTATGTAACTTTACGCACCTAGGCATGTGCATGGTATGTTCATTAAGAATGAAACATGGGAACCCAATTTTGGCATCTCTTGAAGGAGAACATGAAATTGGCCCTATCTTATTCTTCTCCAAGGATGGATTTATGCATCACCCTCCAATCCATACATGATGTAATTGTGGATGATTCAAGTCCCATTAAAGATCATCTAAGAAATATCCATCATGTTTATGAATAAACTTTGCATCTCTTAAATAAACCATCAACACAAGTTTCCATGCCAGAACCAGTCCTTGATCAGGACCGACATGAAGAGATACATCTAGGAAAATAAAAGCTAGTCTTTTACATAGAAAAAGGTGAAGGATCCAATCCAATTGACCCTTTGACAAACCATTTGGATGTCCCTATAGATTATGGAACATGATCTATTCATGATAATGGTGCCAATATAGACAACCCTTATAATGGGCCCATTCAAACTGTTAGTGCAACATTGACATGGAGTAAGAACAAAGATGGCCACAATACAAAATTACTAGACTAACACTAAAATTTCAAAAATATTTGAGTTATTAAAGGAATATCAGGATGTCTTTTCAAGAAACTAAAAAAAAATGAAGGGAGTCTATCCATCCTTAGGAAACATGCATATCAAGTTGATTGATGGCACTCGACTAGTTAGAAAGCAACCATATAGAATGAATCCCAATCTATGAGTGCACATCAAAGATGAAATCAACAATATGATATACACTAGATTAATCACCCCCATTGATGAATCTAAATGGGTTATCTCCATGGTGATTAATATTAATAAATATAGATGGATCCATATTTGTGTGGATTACTGGGTACTTAATGCATATAGAGGAAATCCTTGAAGGTGTTATTGGATGTGATGTATATATCTTCATAGATGTCTTCTTAGGATACCATCAGGTCCAGCTAGTTCAAGAGGACCAATTAAAGACAATGTTTGCCACTAAATGGGGATCCTTTATGTATACTGTCATGCCCTTTGGGTTGAATAATGCCCCAGCTGTGTTCTCATGAATAACTATTGAAGCCTTTAATTATTTCATCCATAAGTTTCTTCAATTATACTTGGATGATTAGAGAGTTTATGTCTTGGTCAAGGACCATTTATCTAACCTAAGGCTTATGATTGAGTGTTATTAGGTCTTAAAAATATCATTAAACTTAAATAAGTGCCTATTTGCTACACATTTTAGTGTCCTACTAGGACACATTATTTGTAAAGATGGACTTCTGGTATACAAGTAAAGGTATCCATTATTATTTGACTTTTATCACCCAAGTCTCAGTGCAAGGTCCACACCATCCTTAGACATACCAATTATTATAGAAAATTCATCCATGGATATGCAAAGATTATCATACCCTTAGAGGAATTTATAAAGCATAATGAACACTTTATATAGACTTTCTCCTATCAAGAAGCCTTTGAAACTTTAAAAGTCAAGCTGGTGACCGCTCCTATCCTCCATTTTATTGATTGGACAAAAACATTTCACATCCATGTTGATGCATCTAGAATGGTAGTTAGTTAAATCCTTGCACAACTAGGGGAAGGTCACCTCGATCATCCAATCTACTTTGCCAACAAGAAACTCACTCCAACTAAAAGGAATTATACCACTACAAAGTGTGAAGCATTATCAATGGTTTATGCTCTATAGAATTTTTGATAGTACTTATTATCCACTCCTTTTATCTTTTATATAAATCTTGAGGATTTAAAATACCTCATCAATAAATCTGTGCTACATGGATGGATCTACCACTAGATAGTATTATTCCAAGAGTTTTAATTTTCCATCATGGTGAAAATTGGGAATGCCAATTGTGGACCTGACCGCCTATCCTGAATTGAGTTTAGAGAACCACTGTACACCATTGAAGATGAATTATCTAATGTTTAACTCTTCCATGTTACTCATGTACTAAAGAGTTGGAGGACATTTCTACCTTTTTGATCATAGCTTAGTGCTTAATTGTTCACTCCTCAGGCCAAGAAACAACTCATAGTTTGTGCCATACATTTTCAACTCATAGGAGGGGATCTTTACAAACTTGGTCATGAAAATATTCTTTGATGTTGTGTTATGCAACATGAGCATCCTAACGTACTTTGCGAAGTTCATGGTAATATTGCAAGAGGACATTATGCTGGAGAAGCTACCATGCATAAAGTTTTAATGGTTGGATTATGGTGGCCTACTCTTTTCCAAGATGATAAGGCATATGTTAAACAATGTGACATATGTTAGCACGTAAGAAAACCTTATACATGAGATGTCATGCATCTATGACCAATTCATTTTCAAGAACCATTTGAGAAGTGGGCCATTGCTTTTATTGGCCTCATCACTCTAGTTAGATGAAGAATAGGTTCTCAGTATATCATAATAACAACTAACTACCTCATGTGATGGGATGAAACTATGATTACAAAAGATTATACTACTACCATGCTACATGCTTTATTTGGGAGCATATCATAACTCGATTTTGATGCCCACTAGGTTTCACTAGTGATTGAGGTACCCATTTCCTGAATGAAATAATTTGTGTCCTATTGAATGAGTTCATGATTACACACCATAAAATGATGTTGTACCACCCATAAGCCAATGACACTATCGAGGCCTTCAACAAGATCTTAGGCACCACCCTAATGAAGATTTGTAATATTAGTTGAATGGACTAGGATGATAGGGTAATGTGGTCCTGTGGGCTTACCAAATGAATTACAAGTGCTTGAATAAAAACACCCCATTCAATTTAGTTTACAGTATAAAATTAGTCCTTCTAGTTGAGTTTTTAGTACCATATATTTGCATAGCACACTAAGACAATTAGATGAGGAGTCATCCTTGAAACTGTGCCTAGATATTTTATTACAACTTGACGAAGCTCATTTTCTCTCTCATTGGAGTCAGGATGTGGAAAAGCACAAATAAAAAGCATGGCATGATCACCACATAAAGCACACAACATTTACTCCAAACATGAAAGTATTTTTATATGACTCCAAGTTCACGTGCCATTTTAGAAAACTTCAGATTCACTAGGATGGTCCTTTCATCATTCATAGAATTCAACTTATTATATCAAGTCAATTACAAAGGTTGGATGGCCAATTTGTTCTTGGGCATTATAATAGAAGCTGGCTTCATCTGTATTTCACTTTTGAGTAACTAAAGTATTGTAATCAATGAGGCTTTTTTCCATTAGTTTAATATTTCCTATTTTCAGTAAAAGTGCTATCTTTGTTACATACAACACTTCTTTTTATGCTTGTATTTTTATATTTATATTTTCATGGAGGACCACAACTTTGTTTTAGTGTGGGGTGAGATATCTAAACTCTTAATCAAAAGATAAGATCACAAGTTAGGTGAATAAATTATATATGTATGAAAGGTTCCTAGGGCATGCAAGTAAACTGGGCATGCAAGGTGTTTAAGGCATGCAAACTACATAGCTTAAGGATAGAGTTTTCTTGCCATAAGTTTGAAATTTTTAATGAAATAACTATCTCCCACTCTAAAAAAAGCATGGGACACAACTGTCCTACATGTCAAGGAAGGTATGAGACAAGACATGCCATTAATGCATAAAAGAATAATAGTGGCAAGAATTATGCCAATGGCATGATGTGACAATACCATTAAATGCATTAATTTCCAAAAGTAATGATTGAATAATGATGATCATTAAATAATGCATTTATGACAAGAAGTGATGGATGAATGGAAAGGAATAGTAATTGTAGTGGTCGATAGTGAACCTATAAATAAATAAGCTCATTTTTATAGTTTACCTAAGTGTTTATTTATAAATTACAAAAGCTAAAGAGCTAAGAACAAAGAGATTACTAGAGCTAAGAGTGGAGTAAATGATTGAATCCAAAGCTAGAATATGAGAAGACATGAGTTGAGAGAGGTATTGAGGTAAGCGCTAATCCACTCCAGCAAGTGAAAACATAGGGAAATCTAGGACACGATAACAATAGAGATATTATAGGTTACAGGCTATATAAGTCCACCATTAGAGAGCATTCAAGCTCATAAAGCTGAAGTCCTTGATTGTAATCATGTATTAATTTAGAAATGTTGGATAGATGTGCATCAACCATTGGGCTCCTTAGAGGGTGATGTAGCCTAAGATAAAGGCCCTAAGAGCTGATCCATTACCTACAATACTAGAGGAGATGATGTACTTGGAGGATAACCAGTCTTTATTAAAGAAGAGACACCAAAAGAGCAATCTTAGCATGTAAAAAGGGAGGAAGCAAGTATGGCACAATAAGATAAGAAAACTCAATCATCCTCACCACCACTTCCATTGATTAAGGAAATGTAGTATCCAAAGTCAACATTATACATGGAAAACTGGGTCTCCAAGGTGCCTTCCTACACAATCTTTAACTATAACCATCGTCAACCTGAGAATGAGGTTGAACTATAGAATGATTATAGGATTGAGTGCCATAACACTAGGAACCAATTGGTGTATGACTTAAAGATCTTAAATGTGTTAGACACCGCTAGACTATTCCAACTTTTCAACTTGCCATATTTTGGAAAATCTATGGAGGTGTTCATGTACATTCTTTTGTGCATCCATGAAGACTACATCTACCTTGATAGACACAATATGAAAATCATGCCTAAGAGAATAAGTTATCAAACTATAGTGCTCAGGGTTGGATGTGGTTGATGACTTGATAGACAATGATGAGATCTAAAAGATCACCATGATGCTGATATACCAAAATTAAAACCATTCCATGCATATAAAAGACCTATAGGATTTTTCCCTCTAGGTTATGACATAAATCATTATGACCAAGATTGATGGGACCGATCATTGGAAGGAGGTTAACATGACACACCTCTACATTACCCACCAAGTCACTTAGTGTTTGAAATATATTGGGTAATGTATTTTAGCTAAAAGATTGTTGAGGATGCTGAGAAGACCCATTAGACACCCAACCATAGGTTTTTATGGGGTGTGTTCCTTCTATTGATGGTTTTTGATGAGATCAATGTACCAAACTACACCTCAAGAGAACTTAAGTAGGCATATCCTCCCAATCATAGGTACCCTACCAATGCTATAAGGCATTCACATACCTAGGCCATATAACCTACTCCTATAAAATAAGAATGAAATACTAGTTTGATGGCATGATGGATGTGTTCAGAAATGAATAGTGCATTTTAAAGGATCTATCCCCTTTGTTGATGAGCAAGCATAGTTTGTAGTGAAACAACACTTCTCTCCCTTGTACACATTAGGATGATACCTTCCAAAGAGCTCTTTGCATGGATAAAATTACTATATGCCTTCTTGGTATGGTACTTTGTTGACTCCATAAACTAGATCTTTGATGCATAACCCAATGCCTCTAAAGTCAAGATTAATTTGGAGATTCATAACCTCTAAAAAATGTTTGTCTATCTAAATAAGAAGGCCTTCTAGGAGAAGAGGGAGACAAACTTGACAGACATAAAGGTCAAGTAGATAATGGTGGAATAACAAGTACACAACTTATTTGTAAATGATACACCCTCAAAATGATCCAAAGGGTGGAGACCCTAAGGAAAATCTCCCATTAGTATCACCATTAAATAAAAATAAGAGGAATGAACATGATTTTAGTGCAAGTGGTCAATAGGCACCACAAAAGTGGCAAAAAACTACCCAAGATCCACAATCAGCCCCCCCATCTCCTTGACCATCTCCTCTATACCCATTTCCTCTATGCCCATCTCCACCTCACCTTTCCCCACGTCATCCTTCTCGACCACATCCTTCTCCATCATGCCCTTATCCATCATACCCATTTCCACTATATCCTTCACCTCCCTGACCATCTCCACCTAAATCACCATCACCACAAGTCCCTCCACCTCTACCCTCTCTTCCACATATTTCTCCAACTCTACCCTCACCACCTAAAATAACTCTATCTCTTCCAAAAGTGTCTTCTTTAGGATCTGCACAATAATAGGCCATAAAACAAGTGATCAAGTAGGAAATCCCTATATTACAAGTAGAATCATTAGATTCTAACTTCAAGAAGACCCCCTCCCAAATGTGAGAGGAGGATCCCACCTTTGATGACTCATTAATTGATGCTGAGCTACTCTATAATGAAGAGAGGGATGGTGAGGAAGAAGAAATGAGTGAAATGGCCATTGGTATCACTTCTATGGCTACCAACAAAAAAGTCAAACTAGAGTATGACCCTAATAGAGGAAAAGATCCAGTTGAGTTTCTAGAAGAACTTGCTATTGATACATCTAGAAATTTTCACAACTGATATCAAGCAGGTGTCCTTGATAGGATGTTTTATCTTGGCCACACTTCATTCCTCATGATGTAACCTTGGAAATAAGGAAATAGGCCTTTTTTTTGCTGGACATGTATAATGAAAAGTGTAAATTTGAGCTCCCCCAATATAGCCTCTCTTTGGGACCTCATGCTCCTACATTACCTAAGCTACTATGGGTGGATCCCCAAAGGATCACCCCTCTTCAAGCAAGCATGGAATTTTTGAAGATGGCCATGAAAGTTAACATGATAACATTTTGTTATATTTTGATGTGCATAATGTTGAGAGGAAACATACCCAAGTAGTGGCTATGTATAATAAGGAAGTCACCATCAAACAAACACTTATCGAGGAAGTGGATACTTTGAAGTAACAAGTCAAAGAGGCCACATAGGTAAAAGTTAAAACATTAAACTTTTGAAAAACAATTTTAGAATAAGAGCTGACATAATTAGATGGCATACCTCTTGATGGGGATACCACAAACAAATTAAAAACCTTGGTGAACCTCCTACTAAAGTGCTACAAGGAGTTGCTCACATTGAAAGATGGACTAGAGCTAGTGGAATAATTTACTAAGGCAGTTGATGTTTGCAAGTGCACCCTAAAGAGAGTTGGGGAAGTCATCTCCATTTTGGATGGAATTTTTGAGAAGATGGTGCACCCTATTAATATCTTGGAGGTTCAGCTCCAAATAGAAGAGGCCCGGAGGTAGCAGATGGTTGATGATGTGATCTTAATAAGGGATCATGCCAAGCACACCAAAGCATTCAAGGATGTGGATATGATGGAGGAAATTATCAACACACATCATCAACAACTAAATGCAAGTTTTGTAGCCCTCTAAAGATAGGTTGTCAAAGAAGTCTCAATACTTAAATATATCTAGAAGGATGCCACCGCATCCCTAGATGAACTGGTTAAGAAGGTCAATGAGATATGTAGCCAAATCAAGAAGATGAAGAAATCTAAGGAGGCCATAGAATAAATAACTACCAAACTAGTTGATGTATTATCAAATTAAGACAATATCAAGAAAGAGATCGAGTAGATGGGGCCTACATTTTTGGTAGAGGCCGATAATATAAATTAGTCTAGGATTGAGTAAGTGGTGTGGGGTGATGTTGACCCCAAATTTTGGCTAAGTGTTTGTCCATTTTGACATGGAACCAACATGGTATGAAATGACCATAACACATTAATTCTATGGTATGAAACTTGATGGGCGTAGAAGTATCATGGCATGGAATCTGTAAGGCTGAGAGGACAAAGGCATGAAAGCATCAATGAAAGAGGACCCAATTAAAAAATAATTAATCACAAGGAACCTGAGAGGATAGGACTCAGAATGATAGCATAAGACTTGGGAAGTGTATGGGAAGTAGGAATAGTTAAGGAATGGTTCCTAAGGGTCACCCAGACTTTATTCATCAAAAGTTTTACACTATCTCGCAAAGAGAGAAACACATGGTAGCAAGGGTCCAACATAGCATGAGTATATAGAGGCCACAAAGGCTCAGGTCCTTAGAAGGGGTTAGTTGGTTGAACGTCATGACTCTTATTCTATTGAGAGTTTGTTTCAAAATTACTCCTATCATTAATGTTGCAAATACTTGGTCAGGGATAAACAAGTATAAATACCCCTATTGTAAAGTATTTCATGGATAAATTGTTGTTTATTTTTTATGCTTATGCTTAATATATGAATTATAGATATGATATAACTTATTATGTTCATGATGAATGATTGTGTTATGTTGAGTCTAGCATAGTGATTGGAAATTAGTATGGAATCTAACATATATATATTTTTAAAGTAACAACTCTAATTGAAATGACATTAGTGTACATAACCATAGTGGTCGAGCTTAGTAGTCTTAGAATCAAAGTAGTTTATCTATGCTTTTATATAGTATCTATTTAATTAAATAAAGGAAGAATATGACTAAGTTAACATTACTACACAATAAAACCTATGGGAACTTATCCCTAGTTGTGCACTTTGGGTGAGTGTGCAAGACCATATTTTTACATGAAAGGGTTAGCATGCTAGCTCATTGGGCTAGACTTCAACACCAAAGCTATAATAATAATAAAAACCCCAATAGGTATGTAGGCCAATTTTGGCCAATAAGTCCTATGGGTGATTTACTATCGCACAAAGGTTCATCTTTGTCACTGTTTGAGCTGATTCTTCTCCAAAACCTTAGTGAATACCTACACACATGAAATAATGAAATATTCAAATGTAAAAGGAAAGGAAAAATTGGGTTGTGGGATGTTACAATCATGTGGAGTAGAACCCCTAATATCTTATTTGCTGCTTATATTAACCCCAATGATAGGGGTGTCAAATCACATGTAGTTCTCCTTTATGGAATTTGCACCATCAAATTACATGATATGCTCAGATGAATTTCACCTAGGCCCTTCTTTGATCAAGCATTCAAATGTCTAGGTGTGAATTTTGAGTAGTATGCAAAGTATTTGCGTTGTACTATTGATTTATTTTATGTAATAAGTGCCAAAATAGTAGGTTCTAGATGTAAAATGCCTTGTGAGGCTCTTTATATAAGAGGATATTTATTATGAATATAATACCTTATTCATTGGATGACATGTCATGAAAAAGATATAAAAAACATAAGATAAGGGTCACGAAGGGGTTGGGACTCAAACATAGGTGAAAGGGCCCATTAAACACTAAAGGTAGAAGTGGACAGTAACACCATGTGGAACTATTATCCTTAAAATGAAACTAATGTCCAAGGGCTCAAAACTAAGTAAACATTAGTACTGATAGGATAGGGGCCCTTGGGACTGGGAAAAGGTGACTAGTGACTACTAGGGATGATTAAATAGTGAGAAAAAGGCAAAATAAATGTGAAAAGACTCAAGGTAACCAATTGAATAAGGACTATAAACATCACTAAGACCCTTTGTGTGAAAGAGCAACAAAATACATAGTACTTATGGTTTCTTGACCAAATTAGGTTGTTTAAATTTAAGAACCTTTGGTAATGGTATTATTTTTCATAGAGGAATATAATTGTAATTTTTTTAATAAAGAGGTCATGATATCCTTATCAACCTTAAAAAAAATTTCATGATTAAATGAAGGAAGATTCTACTTATTTGTATGCACATTTGTTTTGATAGGGGGAGGAACATGTTAACCACAAGGTGATGATCTACCCATTTGGTTATTAATAGTATGGACTAATAACCCAACTTAGACCATCTATGAGTGATGGGAGTGGGATATAAACTATTACAACCTTGAAGAGTATGTTTCTCAATCAAACGAGTCAAACATGCCTATTTTTTTCACTTGGCAAGATTTGAAATTGTTTAAGATCAATATTGATGGCTTTATAAATATATACCTCTTCTTAATCATAGGTTACGATTTATTTTAAAAAACATCCAAGGGGTATGCCTTTATTTTATCTTTGGTAAAATAGAGAAAAATATAGGTTAAAAATAAAATATGAAACCTTAGGAAGCTACACAACCCTAAATAAAATAATGGTTGCATATGAAGAATCAGGGGTCAGGTTCACCAAATGTTTAACCCTAAATTTAGAAGTGGGGGATATGGTTAAGTATAGAAATAGCTCTAACACAAAGGTGATAAACTAATATGTAACATGTCAATTAACATAAAACTCATATGAATAATGTTACAAATTTATACAAATGAGATTGCTAAAAATAGTAAAGTACAACTATTAAAAGATATTGTAATAAATAAGAAATAATGGTACTTAGTTGGCTTATTATACATAAATAGATCTAGATTGGAAACATGTGTAGAATATTTAAGATAAGTGTTCTACATTAGTTGTTAGATTTTGTAAATTATGATTTGTGGTTGTAGACACTATCATCAGATTCGGACAATACCATTGATGCTAGTGTTTGATTATGATGCAGGGGTTTTTAAAAAATAATGACTAGATATGGATGTAACCAACTTCATTATTATGGGTTTTCTATCACCTTTATATTGATTTATTTAGATCTAGGATACAAGTTGTCACTATTTGTTGATTGATCAAACCTTAGCTCTTCACCCTTATTCACCCTTAGAATGAGTTTGCTAAAAAATGGGTTAGTGGGCTCATAGTGTCGACTTTCCCTACAAACTCCTCTATCAATGGGCGTTTCCTACATAGATAATAGTCCAAGGAGGGCCTCAAACTTAAGTAGTTATACCCTATGTGTGGAAAAGTGCATGCACGAGTGTGCAATACACTATATGAAGATGCATGTAGTGATGTAACTTGTAATTTAACAAATGTCACTTATGTGTTTCTATTTGAATGCTTCAAACCTATAATATGGTTTATCCTATACTTGATATAAAAATAAATATGAATAAGGCAAAATAGATTAATTTTGTAGTTGATTTATTTAACTTTAGTAGATGTTTGCTTTGTATTTATTAGATAACAATGAGAAGGCTTAAACTTGTATTTATACCACATTTTTAAAAAATATCTCATAGTGGATTCCAATAAGACAAATAAACTAACCCATAGTATTTGAATCATTTTTAATTTGTATGGCTTTTGAAAACTAGATGCTAGATAAAGATGTGGATATTAACATCAATAATAGTGTTCCTTTGTGTCCAGTAGTGTCTAGAAGGCAAGAAAATAGGTATAGATATGAATCTGATAATGAAGGATGTTTATCAAGTTTTAAGATTTATGTGAAGTAAAAAATCCTAAGTCATCATAATCATATAGATCAGACTAAGAGATGAACATTTAGGTACATTGATATGGTGAATGCAAGCCTTTTGACAACAAGGAACTGTACAAGACTGAGATGCTATAAATATTTAGTCATAGTATCTACACTCCCTTAGAGAAAAATGGTGGCTCATAGGATTATTTAGATAACATGGTTGATCTAAATGATTTAGTCTCAAAATCTAGGTTGATGGATGTGGAGTTAAGGGGTAATCCCTATACTTGGATAAATAGAAGGATGGGGGACAAGCTTATTCATTTAGGTTGGATAGATTCCTAATTTTTAAAAAATAGAATATCTTTTTCAACAACATTTTAAATTCACTCCCTTAGATCAGGTCTGATCATACTCTACTCATATTCATAGGGGAAGTGATAACTAAGATCAAAAATCAACATTCCAGGGACTCACCACTCAGAGCTTATGGATTCATTAAAATATTGGTGGAAATATCCTTTCTATGGAACATATATGTTCATCATGTCTCATAATCTTAAAAAAATTAAAAAAAACTTAAAATCTAGAACAATTAGGTGTTTGGTAACATTTTTAGTAGAAGATTATAATAGAGGAGGATCTGTAGAAGATTTAGGAGTATATCAACATGCATGGGATGATAGAGGAAATTCTCCAAAAATAAAAGGAACTTATAATCACTTTTCACAACCTATATGCAAAAGAATAGACATTTTGGAGGTAATAGTCAATTAGTCTATGGCTAAAATATAGGGATAGGAACCTAGAGTATTTCCACCACACTACCTCTAGGAATAAAAACACCATTACAATTAGAGAGATAAAGAAGGATGATGGTAACATGTGCAAGGATGAAGATAAGGTGGAAGAAGAAATAATCCACTACTTTAGGACCTTGTTGTTGGGTAGTTCCTATTCAAACCCATTGAAAGAGGAAATTTATTTTGAGCTCTTTCCTAAGGTCACAAGTTATGTGGAAAATGCTGCTATGCTCTAACAACCCACCTCAGAAGAAATTAAGTTCCTTGTTTTATCTATGGAAGGGGAAAAATATATAGGCCTATATGGGTTTCCCCATTTATTTTTTCATTACTTTTAGGATGTTATCTAACCTGAGGTGGTGATTGTAGTGGAAAAATTCTTTAGTTTGAGAAGGATACTCAGAGAGTTGAATAACACTTTTTGGTGATCATTCCCATAAGGTGGGTTCAATTTTTTTGGAATATTTAAAGCCTATAAGCCTCTAAAATACCTTATATAATATTTGTACCAAAACTTTGGTCTTTTGCATTTAACCTCCCTTGTATAATTTAATTACTGAACAACAAGGAACTTTTATTTTTGGGAGATAAATCACCAATGAAATTATAAATAATTCATAAAGCCATCCGTTATATGGAAAAATCATCAAGAGAAGGCATGTTTGTGAAAATAAAAATGAACAAGGCTTATAATAGGGTGTCATGGGGATTCTTAGACAAGGTTCTTGACAAGTTTGGTTTCAACATAAGGATTATAGAGCTAATTTTTTCTTGCATTTATTCTCCTAAGTTTTCCATTATGATCAATGGGGTTTTGAAAGTTTTTTCCATAACTAAAAGAGGGTTGAGGCAAGGGGACCCCAATATATACACCTATTCATCATTCTTATTGAGGCCCTTAGTATAAGTTTAGGTAAGGTTAGACTTCAAGGAGTAGTAAAAGAAATTAAGATAACCCCTGCCACAGATCCTACAACCCATACTAGTTTGTAGATGATATTTTTATCATGGGGGAAGCCTTAGTGGGAGAGACTAAGTCAATTTATGTTATCTTCTTAGATTATGATGAGGTTTTTGGAAAGGGTTTAAATTATTCCAAAATTTCCCTATTCTTCATTAATACCCTAGAGGGTCTGTAGAAGAAGACATTAAGAATCCTAGAGTGTCAAGTTCTTAACTACCTTCATCATACCTTGGTGTGCCATTGATTATTAGAAGATTGGTAGTTGACCTCTATAATCCTCTAATTGATATATTTTAGAAGAAACTAGTGGGTTGGAAAGGTCGATTACTTTCTAAATCAAGAAAACTCCAGCTAGTCAAAATTTCCCTCCAAAGCATTCTAGTTTATATGATGTCCATGTTTAGTATTCCAAGCAAAATTATGAATAGAGTGGATCATATTTAAAAGAAACTAATTTTGAGGGGATCATAGGAAATATTCAAATCCCCCTTAGTTTCTTGAGAAAAAATTTACACACCAAAGGATAGTGGAGGCCTTTGTCTTATAAGAGTTAAGAAGATGAATCAAGCCTTGATTAATAAAGTAGGGAGGAAAATTATTAAGGAAGATTGCCTATGGACAAAAATAATTAGGTAAAAATACATGGAAGGTAGGGAGTAAAATAGTTTTCTAGTGGAGGAGGGTCCAAATAATGGTTCAACCTTTTGTAAAGCCTTATCTAGAAACAAAGCTTTGTTAAGGAAAGGTAGTAAGTGGAGTGTTTGGGATGGAATAAGGGTGGAATTTTGAGATGAACCTTGGCTATATGACTATCCCCTTAGTTCCATGGAATTGTGGACCAAGGTAAAATTTTTATTAAAGGAGGTTGTTGAGTTTAAATTCATATATTATTGGGCTAATGACATTGAAGGGAAGGCTTAAAAATTATTATATATGAAGCCCATAAATGTGGCCACCTCTCAAATTCTGAGAGACTTAAATTCATTGCTTGAAAAATATCATATAAATGTATTCCTTATACAAGACAAGTTTCTTTGGGTAAGAGACAATAGTAGTGAGTACTCGATTAAATTTGGTTATTTAGTAGACTTGGACTCGTGGGGAGAAGGTTTTCACTGGAAAGAGTTATGGGTTAGAAATCTCATCCCTAAGATCAATATCTTTTTTTGGTTGGTAGCCTATAATAAGATCCTTACTATTGATAACTTTGCTAAGAAAGGTTTGGTCATCCCAAATAGGTGTGTGCTTTACAAATGCAATGAAGATTTTTCTAGCCACTTATTTTTGGAATGCCCCTTTGCAGAAAAAGTGTTGGATTTTATTCTATATAAGTTAAAATTAACTTAGATTAATCCCAACTCCCTTTGGGACCTTATTAGATAGTGGAAACCACCTTTGAAGTTTCCAAATCTATAATTCTTATGGTATTTGAGACTCCCCCACTCTTTTTGGGGGATTTGGAAAGCAAGGAATGACTACATTTTTCAAGACATTTTAAACTATCTATTTAATAAAGCTGAACTGAGTTAGACCATCGATGGTGAAATTGTAATTTCTAAGGTTCTCTTGGAAAGGATCTTAGAGGTTAATATCTCCCACATATACAGGGAGGGAAACAAAGGTGTCGATGATATAACTAACTTAGGGGTTGGTGGGACTTGTTTCAAGCATTAGTTTAAGTTAGGATATCTCCCTCATTATATTAATAATATTTTGTTCGAAGATATTATTGAGAACTTTATTCCTCAGGAAGGGGTGCCTTTGAATTTTTGATATTATCAATGTATGGATTCACCCTTTGTGTCATATCTAACATGGTGCTCTTAATCATTTCCTAGTTAGGCAAACCAATTTGAAGCATGTGAGTCTTAGAATCATTAATAGTCTAATTAGATTTGACATTATTACATGTTTTGTCAAATAATTTATGTTTAAGTCTTAGACTAGTATCAAGCTGAAATCAAGTGAAGATCACATTTATTACATGGATGGAGAGAAATATTGAATTATTCTTATCTCATGCACAAATATGAGGGATGGTCCATCTATTTGGTGTATTATGATGAGAGGAGATTTAGTAATTTATATGCAAAGGATTGTGGGTTTCAACCCTGTTATATCTAGATATTTTACTATGGGTTAGGAGGAAAGGGTGGAAAGAATGAGGGGGATGGTATTTAACATCTTAGAGGAAGTAATTGGAAAATCCATTGGTATGTCCTATGAGGGAATATAAACTTTTAAAGATAAGCTTAAGAAGGGGAGTTTATGAAGGGATTTTTAAAGTCTATCAATGAGCCTTAGTAGATATAAAAGGGCTCTCTACAGGTGAACTTCCCACTCCCTTAGCCAATAATTTATCTACAAATTATGAAGTACTTGACTATGGAAGGAAAGTATAGAATTCTTTACTCACATCACTTCATGTTACTCAACCATTTCATGGGACATTGTAAGGTCAATTTTTCTTGTTATCACCTCAGGTATATTGAGAATTTTATTTTGGCCTTTTAAATAAACACATCAAGGGATATTATCCTCCAGTCATTAAACCATCTCATTGTCAAAGTGGGCTAGCCTTTTTTGGGTAGGGATGTTGATCACCCTAAGAACTGGGAGAAGAGCAGGGTTTTAGTGGAGAGGCAGATGATCTTGGAGGAAGAGTCAAGGGAGTAGATTATCACTACTTAGAACACTAATAAGAATTTGGTGAAAATTAAAGGCAAATAGATTATATTGGAAGGTAATGAGAATAAGTCTCAACTTAGCAAGGGTGAAAAGGTGATTGTCCTCTAATGAAAAGCCTCAATAATTTCTTTGGTTAGTTATAAAGAGAAAGTCAAAGGTAAAGGTATTAATAAGGGGGTTAAACCTCAAGATGACCTTGAAGAGGAGTAAATCATGGCTTCATCTGAGCCTAGGAGAATCAATGTAAAGGACTTGGAGGCCAAGGTTACTAGCTTAGAGTTTAAAGTCTTACAATAAATAAAAATTTGGTAGGAGTTGAAGGAACAAACTAGAGGAATGAGGGAAGAGTTGATCAAGATCCAATTAGCTAGAATTGGTAAACACCTAGGTGGGATGGGAAAAAACCCACCAACATTTTGAATCCAAATTTGGAAGAGGCCATTGAGTTCAAGCATGCTAAACTTAAAGAGTAAGAAGATCAACTTAAGGTGGTGATAGTGAAATCAAAGGCTAAAAAGAGTGAGAATAAGGAAAAGGAGTCATTGCTAAGAAGAGAGACATGGAGGACACCATGGAGGGGCTAAACAAACATACCTAAGTGAGCCTAAATAAAATGAACACCATGAAGACATAAGATGTTATCAGGCATGTGGCTCTAGTAGACTAATTTATTTTTAAAGAGCCTTCTATTTAGTTTTCCTAAATTTTCTTTGTCTTATTTTAGTTGGTTTCTTAGCTTGGGGTTTTTTGCTAACTTTTAGTGGAAGTTTGGCGACTTTCATGGGGTCTATAGTTATTAGTATGTTTTTGTTTGGGCCTATATTTCCATCTATGTATTTTGTATAGGTTACAAGACCCTTTAAAACTTGTTTATTTACCCTATTCTAATAATAAATAAAATATTTTATAAATATTATATACCTAAATATATAAATAATAATAATAATAACAACAAAAATAAAATTAGTATTGGATTAATCTTCTTAAATATAAGGGATTAGGTAGATAAGAACATTATACACTAATTACTTACATGTCAAGTAAGTTTGACACCAACACACCTAACACTCAAATCTATTTTTCCCTAGTCTAGTAATTGTTGATTGAACGAGACATTTATTAAGAACTTAAGATAATTGTTCAACAAATAATAAACACTCATTTCCCTATCGAGATTGATATGAAATGAATAGTTTACCAAGATTTAGTTTTAAATTAATAATGTTAAATGTTTTGGGTGGAGAAGGGCATTTGTTGAAATAAAAAATACTGCTTTAATAAGGGTAGATGACCCCCTTTTTCCCAACTTCTAATGGAAGCAATGTTAAATAATGATTGAGATAAGAAGATTGGTGTCTATGTATTTTTTGAGATTTTTTGTGTTTAGTTTCTCTATTTTCTCACTTTCTTGTGGAGTAAACATGTCACAGTTGTATGGAGTTTATTCTTGATAATGAAGTGATTACAGTGTGGTTAGCAAGGTAAGATGGGAAAAGTAATCATCTTATTATTTTCATGTCTATAATTATTTTCTTAGAGCATTTTGAACACTACTAGTTGTTTACCCTTAAATTTCATATTAGGAATTTTAGGGTTAAAGGGGTTAGATATAGCCTAGGGTACATGGTAACTATCTCTAAAGTAGGCTAATTAATTGCAAAACTCATATAAACATATACATAATTTATTATGCTAAGATATGCTAAAAAATAAGAAGTATAACTATGTTAAATATTGTAATGATAATGAAAATAAGATAGTTGTTTCTGATGCTAATACATATCTGGATCTAAAAAATGAAGAAAATAGACTATATCTAAAATTTGGACCAGTCCCCTGATTCTAAAAATTATATTTCTATAGCTACAGACACTCTTATTAACCTTAGATGGTTACATTGATGATTTTATTTGACTTAGATGTAGTTATTCTATATAAAATACCTACTAAAATTAAATGTGACCATTTATATTCTTCTAGGTTGTTTGTCGCCTTCACTCTAGTGCATTTAGATTTGGGTCATAAATTGTTTCTTCTTGTCAAATGATAAAACCCTAGTTATTAATCTTCATATTTATTGTGGGAAAAATGGGTTAGGGGGACATGGTGTCAAGCTACCCCAAATACCCCTCTATTAATGATCACTTCTTACATATCCAATACTCTGAAGAGGGCCTCAAACTTATGTAGTTCTTCCCTATGTGTTGGATTGTGTGTGTATCATACAATGTGTGATAAGCAAGTACATAAAGTGACCTAGCTTGTAACTTGGAAAATGTGACTCATAGGATGTTCCTTCAATAATTCAAACCTATAGATGTGTTTTCCCTATGACTCATATGGAAATGGGAGAAAATATGAAACATTTACTCACTTGAGTGCTTGATTGAATGCCTTTGGTAAATTACCTTGTGAGTTGTTTGGTATGTGTTAAGTGAACAATTAATAGGGATTTATTTTGCACATAATACCAATCCATTTAGATAACATCTTGCTTTAAATCATTTAGGTTGAGCATAAGAATACATTTCATTTAAAAATTGGATGACTTTAGGGCACTATACACTTGTATTAGGATATGACACTTATGTTGACGTAGGCGTCTGACTGAAACACGTGTTTAGGTAGTTATAAAATAAGCAAAAGTCCAAAACTTGTAGAAAAAAAAGATAAGTAGGTTTACAACATCATGAGTATGATAAAAGGTCTTAGTCATCAAGATAACATTGGTCAGACTAAGAGATAAACAATAGGCACAAAGAGATAATGTATGTGAGACTTTCAATGATGAAAAGGGTCTATAATATGAAGGTACATAAATGATTTGAATTTACCAATTGTACAAGATTGAGGTGTTATATAATTCAAAAATAGTGTCTACATTTGACCCCCTTTAATCTTATAATAAAATCTATAGTTTAAAGGAAAAAAATGCGTACCTGGGTGTGTATAACACACCTTGCCTTTTCGTGAGTCCAACTTGAGTGCTTTGATAGTGACTGACTTATAACCAAGAGCATGTTAAGTATATAATCAATGCATATAATCTAACATTAAAATCATTGAAATGATTGAAATTATAAGAGAGTAAGGTTTAGGAGTACACCTGTGTATCGATGCAACCACCTAGCCTTTTGGAAATTTGATTTGAAAATATGTATCATTATGAATAATTATATGTATTATTAAGACAAATATAAAATATGAAAAGTTCATATACCTATGGAAATAGAGAGATATTAGATGACACATGCCCCCATCTTTGGAGAAAAGGTGAGTTGCCACCTGATAGTTGATATTAACTCAACCATGTAGCCTAATCATACTTATAACATGGTGAATGTGAGTGAACCAAGTTAATTCAAACTATAAATCTAGTGAGGTTGGATGATGTAATCAATTCCAACCTATAAAATTGGGAAGGTTGAGTGATTTGATCACCTTAACAATACCAAAAGTGAACCAACTATTGTTGTAGCTTGGTTCAATACAATCCATAAAAGTCCAATCTGGTGGGTGTTGATAGTCAATATAAGTGTTTTAAATCTAAAATTTATTTGATTTTGTAATTTTAGGTGCATATTTAATAACATATGCATATTAGATATGTTTCATTCTGAAACTATGCATAACAATGGTACCAATGTATATAATTCTACCACAAGTGTGTACCTAAACCATATAACTATGAATTTAGCTAATTTCAAATTATGTGTGGAGATCATTCTTCCAACACATTCCCCCACTTTAATCTAAAATTAAAAATTGGTGTATGTGTGGAAAACATGTTTTCATAACATGCACCCACTATATATCTAAAACTAAAAATTGGTGTATGTGTGGAGAACATGTTTCCAAAACATGCCCCCACTATATATCTAAATCTAAAAATTGGTGTAAGTTTGTAGAACATGTTTCCAATACATGCCCCCACTATAGTTTTAATATGATGAATTGTGGAAACCATGCCTTTATGGCATTCCCCCACTAATATTCCCCCTTTTTAAGTGAGGGGAAGTAGAAATTGGTAGTTACCTTACCTCAAAAGGATAAGATAAATGTATAATCTATGTATGAACTAATTAACATATAAAAAGAACATGCTTAGGTAGATATATCATTGAAGCACATAAAATGTGATCACATCAAGTTATAATATGTGAGATATAAATAATGGAAACATCTAGATAATAATAGTACAAACTCAACAAGCAACTAAACACACACACAAGAGCATTCAAAAGCAAGATAAAAGACAATGGTCCAAAGAGACTGCAAACAAGGGGTATGCTCAAATGCCACACAATTAAAGGGACATGACTTAGTCAAATATCCACAAAAGTAATAATGACATATTCAAATGTTAACATACAACAAGGGATGACATATTTAAATGTCAAAGAGATAAATAAAGGCATGGGGGTTACAAATAATGGAACATATTCAAATGCTCAGACAAGTAAAATAGGACACTCAAGGAAATGCATAAATTAAATGTATAAGTAACTAGCATAAACATATCATACTAGTCCCTAGATATATGTGTTAGCAAAAAACCATTAAGTTCATAGCATATCAAGTATGTTGCGAAAGATATAAGCATGGATAAAGGCATGTGTAAGTACACAAGCTCAAACATGTTAATGTAAAGTGACCATAAAATGATATAACCTAGATGTATCATGATAAAATAAGTAGATTCCCCTAATGTCCATATGACATGAGTAGAGGGAAGGTTCAACATCTAAAAGTGCATAGATCATGTATCTATGTATGATTGCATCACACTCAAAAGATGTGTGAAACACATGTATATACAAAAAAATGATATGCCATTCACCAACATGAAAATAACAACACATATGCCTAGGAGCTAATAGAACATGTAAATGCTAAAAATAGTTTTGGTACTCAAAGGAAAAACTATCCTATTATATCATCCAACATATGCTCATAGGTATCTCCCCATTGGGAGTCTGGTGCAATAAACTGGTGATACTACCAAGTAACATGTATAAGTGAAATATTTGTCACTATAAAATCTATAATGCTCTATGTATGTCTAATAGGGCTCTATAGTCATGAATAAATAATAAAAATAATGGGGGTTTGTGGAACCCATCGCTGAATGGTTTGTGGTTTCTTTATAAAATTAGTAATAGTAACATGTGTAGTTGCTTTGGATACCTAAATATGGTGTGTAATAAATGAGGATTTTATTGAACACATTGTGGATCTCTAATGCAATGGTGTCTCAAGTATTGGATTCCACATAAAGGGGATTGCCTGCTATTTACCTTTTTCCAAAGATTAACCTTAGTAAATTTGATAATTAACTGCCTAGGTATAAATTTATGTTGATTAAGAGGATGCTTAAATTGAATTACGCAAACTATAATTACTTGATTGGTATGAATGTATTTAACATAGCCATGCACTGTAGAAGGTACTAATTGAAGTGTATATATCCAAGGTCATCTCAATAACATATCAAATAAACTCATAGAAGGTAAAACTGAGAAGGTAGTAACCACATGTGTGGGACCCATCTATAAAGGTAAGTCAATCTCACCAAGAACTTATTGTGAGGTCCCATCAAATGATCTAATTGATTTGGTTCAAGGATGTAAATCATGATTTGTATAACCTAAATATATAATTAATGTCATGGAATAAATTTTCTCACTTGAATCATTATCAATCATAACACTATGTATAGGTTGGCTGTCAAGGTATGCTCAAATGAATAAGGAATGAAGATCTGAGTCATCATCCTTAATCTCATTGTCATCTAAAGTAGTGGAGGGTCTCTGAACCACATGAGGTGTATGCCATGTATAAGTACCAATACTCTTATCTAATGGGTGCCCATAATTTTATGGGGGAGGGTGTGCATTATATGCCATTTGAACTTTTACAAATTTCTTAGAATGATCTTGAAAAGGATTATTATTTTTTTTGGCTTCTGGTGATCATTAGGTTATGAACATGATTCCTTTGGAAGATCATCAAATGTAATATTTTAGTCTTAAATGAGGTCTTATATCTTATGATTTAAGGTAAAAAATTTACTCTTAGAATGCCTAGGGCCTTGGCAATAGTCACAAGAAGCATTCACATGATACCATTTGGGTAGAGGTATACTCATATCAACCTCTATAGGATGAGGGAGAGATATGAGGTGACACTCTACAAGCTGTAAGAGGATCAGGGAAAGATGTAAACTATATCCATAGTACATTAGATAACATAAGTTGATTAGGTTGATGTGACACTACATTAAACATGGTGGTTATTTCCTTCTTAGGTTCATGAGGTTTGACCTTATAACTTGGTTTGGTAGTAAACTTGGTATTAGATGTATATGTAGTCAGTGTGTTTGCTACATACTTACATTTTTTCAATGAGATAAGTTTCATTTCATGATCATGAACAATGTGGCATAATTCATTGAAAGATTTGTATTTTTTGAAAATAATAGACTCATGTAAAGGAGCAAGCAAAATTTTCTTGAACATGTTTAGAATATCTTTATCTACCATAGGATTGATCATTTTAGCTAACATTTTATTATACCTCAAGACATATTCATGTATAGGTTCATTGTTTAATTTTTGTAATTTAGGCATGGAAAGCCTTTTAGGAAACATTAATATATAAGTGTGCTAATAATTTGTTTGTAAGGGGTTGAGTGCCTCTATTGATTGGGTTGGTAAATCATATAACCATCTTAAAGCATAGTATTTAAAAATCCTTGGGAATAATTTGGCCAAAATTTTATCATTATAGGCATAATCAAGTCATGCTTAGTATAAATATCAAAGATGTTTTTTAGGATTACCCTTGTCATCATAAAATGTGAAATTAGGTGTGACCAAACTAGTTGACAAGGGGTGCAAAGATATCTCTGGTGTAAGAGAATTATGCAACACCTCTTGTGAATAAAAAACAAAAGGTTATTTCATAAAATTTTGTTTGATATTTGGAACCTTAGTTTGTAAAAGTTTTATAGTTTGGAAAAGAGCTTGTACCTCTTGGTCTTTTAGGATGGATATTTTAGAAGTCACCAAAGGAGGTGTACCCAAAGGTTGAGTAGATATAGGCATTAAAACTAATAATTGGGTTGAAGCATTAAGGTTTCCCATAGTAGTTTTAGGGAACAAAGGTTGAAATACATATCACATGCCTCCATTATATGTTGGTGGATTAATTAGAATGGAATCAATTATAGTACCTTATAAGGATTCACCGTCACTAGGTGAGGAAGCCTTAACATTATCATATTTATTGAATTTGTCTCTTGAAACATATAAAAATGCATTTATTAAGCCAATGTCATTATTAATATGAGTAACTAATGCTTCTTTGTCTTCTTTTTGAAAATAGGTTTTTTGATTAAGATGTTCCATTGTTTTTAAATGATGAATTTAGAAATTGAAACAAAGTTCAACAAACTAAAACCCTAGCTAATTGAAAACCCTAGGAATTAAAAAAATTTACATTCATGTAGGTTAGGTTCACCAAATATTTAACCCTAAAATATCGATTAGAGAATATAGGGTTAAAGGGGTTAGAGATAACCTAGGGCACAAGGATGAAAAACTATCTATAAATCAGGACAAGTAATTACAAACCTTAGATAAATATATACATAATTTATTATGTTGAGATATGCTAAAAAATAGGAAGTACAACTATGCTATACATTAAAATAATAATGAAAATAAGATAGTTAGTTATGATGATAATACAAATCTAGATCTGGAATAAAGTAGACTAGATTTGAATTCTAGATTAGTCCCCTAATTCTATAAATTGTACCATTTTATCCTTAGACACTTACATCAACTTGTAATAGTTGCATCAACATTTCTATTTGAATTTGGTGCATGTGTCCAATATAGAATACCTATTAAAACTAACGTGACCACTTTAATGATTATAGTTTTGATGTCACCTTCACTCTAGTGCATTCAAATCTGGGTCATAGGTTATCACTCCTTGTTAAATGATAAAACCCTAGTTTTTCATCTTCATATTGACCATGGAAAAAATAGATTAGTTGGCACATAGTGTTGAGGTACCTCAAATACCACTCTATCAATGAAAACTATCTACATAGCCAATACTTTTAAGAGGGCCTTAGACTTATGTAGTTCTACCCTATGTGTTGGCTTGTGTGTGTATCATGCAATGTGTGATAATCAAGTAAATAGAGTGACCTTACTTGTAACTTGGAAAATGTGGCTCATGGGATGGTCCTTTAATAATTCAAAATTATAGATGTGTTTTTCCTATGATTGATATGGAAATAAGAGAAAATAAGGTAACTTTACTCACTTGAGTGTTTGATTGAATGCCTTTGGTAAATTGCCTTGTCAGTTATTTGGTTTATGCTAGGTAAAGAATGAATGAGGATTGATCTTATATATTTGTAAATCCATTTGGAGAATATATCTAATTAAAGTAATTAGTCCAACCATATGAATACATTTTATTTATAAATTAGATGACTTTAGGGCACTGGACACTTACACTAGATAGGACACTTGTGTTAGTATAGGAATCTAACCTAGGGCATAAGTGTCTAGGTAGTTGGAAAATAGGCACAAGTCTATAAATTGTAGAAATAAAAGATAAATAGGTTTATGGCATTCTAAGTATGATATAAGTTTTGAGTCATCATAATAACATTAGTTAAATTGAGAGATAAGCAATATGAATAAAGAGATAGTGTATGCAAGCCTTTTGACAGTGGGAAGGGTTTAGAAGATGAAGATACATCCATGATATGTATGTGCCAAGTTTAAAATATTGAGTGATATATAATTTGGAAATAACATCTACACTGGTAAACCCCATAGAGAGGGTTTCTCCATGAACATGATCATGAACATCATATAAAGTCCCAAACAATTGAGTGATGAGAGTGTCAACTAATTTTCCTAGGAAAGGGAAGAAAAACATAATGGAAACACCTAAAATTTTGCCAATAACAGTTCTATGGAGACCAAAAACAATATACATGTGATAAGTAATGATTTCAAAAAAGACATTGCACAATTACAATAAGCATAAAATAAATCCACTTATGAAAAAATATATATTTATTTTGCTTATCAAGCCAACAAGACTTTAAATCACCAATCAAATTTACCTCTAGTGTTTCCATCATATTAATATTTTACAAAAATTAAACTAAAAAACATTATAAATAACCTGTTACACATTGAGGGAGATCCAATAAACACACCATCTATCTATGGATCATATGACCACCCACTGGAGGAGTTCAATTATGGATGGTCACATGCATATCCCCTACTTCTTACCATTCATCAAGATCAAAATCAAAAAGAAAAGGGGTGCTCCATAGGTAGTGTTGTTGAGTTTCAAAAGTATATATAGAGGTAGACATGGCATTGAAGAAAGTTGTAATAAATGTTGTATGGTAAATATCTAATTCATTTGAGTGTTGGTTGGATATTTTACTCAGAGGATGTGATCACAATGGCATATAATAGAATTACAGGTCAAGATTATGCCACCAAATCTCAATTAGATAAAAATAGCTTTTACCAACTATAAACCACTCAAAAATGGCTTGTCAACCATTAGGCCACCAATGTAAATACATGGAAGGGAATATGCTAAACATGGGATAAATATATGGTTTGTTCCTTTTAATGAAAATACCTCCAATGTAATAATAATAATTATTTTTATTATCATTTTTGTTGTTATTATTGTTACTAAAAAGAAGTAGTGGAAAGGTCATTGGTTCATTGGTGAGATTATTTGTCTCACAAAGAACCCACCAAAGATCATTTTTTGTTAAATATAAAGTGAATTTCATAAAATGTATACCTCTTAGTACTTGGCACTAATCCAAAGGTTTGTCAATCAAAATAATAAGAAATAAGTGTCATGTAATAATTAAAATAATTTTCCTATGCTTAAAGATATATATCATTTTTTTTGTAAAGGTAAAAAACAAAGTGATATTACATAAAATATAAAAATTTAAAGGTACCAATCAAATTTATTATTGATACAATTTCTAAATTTTTATACTTTACTAATCTCCACTCACACCTCTAATATTAATTGTTGTGCCCATGTTATAATTGTTATTGTTATAAATAAGCTTATGATACGATAAAAAAACATAGAGGAGGGCTATGCTAGCATGAATCTAATACAAGAGTAGAAAATGGAAATCATATACATAGACAATTTTTTCACCTAGGAAAACCCTTTCAGGTAAACAAAACTATCACATTAACCTTCTTGAAGTATAACACAAACAAGTCATCATACAATGCTACAATCAAGTTACAAGGTTTTTTGGCCTACATACAACACGTTATTGTAAATTTGAATGCAACACACTTGATCATGTGTATTTAAAATTCAAAAAACTTCATTGCACATATCATATGTAACTTTGATCTTTGACATAACAACTTCTAAATGAGTAATTTATCTTATAGTAGACACTTCACTTGGAACATTTGTCATGTATAAGAATATGCATATAATAACTATTACACCAAGTGAAACAACGAGTAACAATCTATAACTAAATCATGTCAAATCACCACAAAGATGTTGCTAACACTTATTTAGATTGACAAACACAATTAAATAATGTGTAGTGCTCCATTAATCTACATGTTGCATAACTCCTTATAGCACCTTAGTGCAACTTAACCATTTAACACCACTTCATAATATTTTAGAATGTGACATAAACTACACAAAGTACCCTATGTAAATTTTTCATCATACTCACATAATTTCAAACTTATTCAATGGCTAAAAATAATCTCCATGCAAGACTTATTAACCAACTTAGCTTGCACAATTATCCTATGCCACCAAGTACTTGCAAAATCCATCTTACACAACACTAAATGTGCACATAATTGTTATTATGTAAATTTATGAAAAGATGAGACATATACCATAAATATATCACTTATTAAATACTTTGCATAAGTGAACATGCATTCATCCTTCAACAAATTTAGGAAATCATGCCCATTTCCTTTTTACACCAGGAGAACTTCTCAATACTCATTACCTTGGTTAATGGATTTACAATATTCTCTTTTATGTATACCATCTCAAGAGATAAATTTCTATTTTCCACTATTTCCCTCATTAAATGATACCACATTTTAATGTGTTTTATTTAAGAATAATCAATGTAGTAACATCCTAGGTGAAATGACAATCCTACACAATCAAAGTTTTAGAGTGTGTAGATGAAGGAATGTTGGGTGCTAAAGGATGACACATAATGACTTAGTACTAAAGTGTAAAGGGAAAACCCATGAAAGAGCATAAAGGAGGTCACGTTGAAAGGCTCACACGTGGAATACTAAATCCAATCAAAATAATCCCAAGGATTTGGACAAGGAATGACATGCATAAGGAAAATACTCACCTTTGGAGAGCATGGAAGTAGATTAATAAAGGAGTTACAATTTTAGATGAAGCATGGATCATGCAAAGGGGACCTTATGTAAAAGTTGAAATAAGGTGCTAAATAATCAAACTGGTAATAGTCAAAACTTTTATGAGAGCACATAGTCAAAGAATAAAAAATGAAGCATGTAATAAATAATCTACATCGAGAAATGAGAAAAAGGCATCAAAGTGGAGATTTGTTGGTGATGCCAAAAGATATAAATACTTTCTAGGTTACACAAGTGCATGTCAACAAAGAAACAAATTGATTTTGATGTGCAAAGGAAGAATGCATTAGTGCATAATTTATCAGAGGTAGATAATGATCATAATCATGAAGTCAAAAATTTTAGGCAAAAGGGAATATATCAAGGAACCCTCATGATCTCTAGATGGCATGCACATGGAATTAGTCATGTGAAAGCATAGGAACATGTATAGAAGATTGATATAGAGCAAGGATGTATAATAGAACATAACAATCATTTATTTAACTGTAGTATATATTGAGCCACATGGAAGTTACTAGAAGGTCAATGAGTCTAACATAGATACCATGCCATTCTGATAAGGATTCTAGACTACTAAAATTTGAATCATCTTACATTAGATACAAGGCATAAAATGGAAACTTCTAGATGCATTTTCATGATAACTAGCTAGGATTTTCAACCGAAACTCAAATTTGAAATGTTGATAGGCAAAAAAGGAGGTTGAAGTATTAATAAAAATAATTGTATTAGTAAGTTTATGAATAGATTCATTAATCTAACATTAGGGATTTTTGGATAACATAAGGAAAATGATGTCATATTATGCAATAGCAAAAATAAACATACAAGGAAGGAAACTCTACCAAATTGAAAATAGAGAGAGTGAAGGAAGAAGGAGATTTGTAGCCTTAAGAAAGTGTAGATAAGAAGAGTGAGACCAAGGTCTAAGGACTAGATATAGCTTAGTGGTCTCCATTATAGAAGTTGAGGAACTAATAATCTATTTTAATCTTGTTAAGTTAATGAAAGTTATTTGTGTTAACCATTTTACATAGTTGTTGGTTTCATGGTGAGGCATCCCTTCACTAGGAATCCCCACCATGACTGCATCAACTAGTATTAGATGATGATAAATTACCTTTGGGTGCATATGAGGAGAAGAGAATGTGAGAAAATAGAGTGAGTGTTGTGGAAGGGTGAAACTAGTATAAATTCTGATATACGATAGATATCCAAGAAGGAAGAATGTTGAGAAGAGGTGTAGGTTGGTCGACTATTGAGGTGAGGTAACCAATAAAGTAAATTAATGTGAGGAAGAAGGTAATAAGAAATCTTAGAGGATGAATTATGTAGGATAGTGAATGATATTTCATGATAGTAGCTCCTAAGTTTGGAGTGCCTACATAGGATCACAATATAGGAATGTGATGACATGAATCATGATGGGTTAGTGGCTGAGAATTAACCCATAGGGACCAAGTAGAGGATAATCACACCTATTGAGAAGGTCATAGTGGATGTGTGGAGGACATATGAAGGTAACATAAAGAGTGCTCAGGAGTAAAGATACATGTGTAAAGTTAGCACATCTAAATTGAAAAGAGACACATCTTCCAATTGGAAGCATTGGGTAGAAGGTGTGTGAGGTTGTTCTTCATTATACATAATGGGTAGAGAATAATGAGTGAAGAGGATGATCCATTAGAAAGCTAGGGTAATGATTGGATCGAAGTCACAACTCATGACAATGATAAAAGAGACATTTACTAGAGTGGATGTACTAAAAAATAGGAAAATGAAGGTGGAAAGGTGAGCTAGGATGAAGAATGCCATGAAGAAAAGGAAAGTACCTATATAAAAGAGGAAACTATATAAGTCCTAGAGCATGCAACAACTCAGGGTGAAGATAGCGTGCTAGTGTTATTAGGGAGAGAAGACCTTGAAGAGATGATGATCTGGGTGTTGGGCCTAGAGTATTATTTTATGCTAAGAGGAATTGAAGACTCTAAGAAGGTGAAGTTTGAATAGATAAGGTCATATGATGGCACAACATAGTGTTGGAGAGATCTTCAACAAAGAAGAATGTGGAAGGGAAAACATAAAGTAAAGAGTTAGGACCAGATGGTCTCAAAATTGTTAAACTAGATAGTATGCCTGGAAGACTAGCCTAAGCGATGGAGAAGTTTTTAAGGATTGAGGTGTAGGAGCATAGAGGAAAATATTTCCATGAAAGGAAATGAGGAGGAGATTCCATTGAAATGGTGAAAAATTATTTTGAGGAGCAGTCATGAGGAGGAGGTTCATATGTGAACCTTAGAAGAGGAGAACCTTATAGAATATTGGGATGATGTATTAGTCCCTAAGATTGAGGAAGGAGAGGCCTTAAATTATTTTTGACCTAGAGAATAGACTTCCTTAAAGGAAGTGCATATGGAAGAAGCAACCAAAGATATTGCTAAAGAGAAGAGTGAAGAAGAAGAGTTATGTTACGAACAATTAGAAGTTGTCATAACACTAAATGAAAGGTACCACCAGAGGCAAAAATATTGAGGATGCACCAAAGGAGGAAGAGCTAGAAGAAGTATCAGCTAAGAAGAAAAGAAACACATGCATAACAACGAAACAAGTGAAGTATGCCAAGTGAAAGGCATGAAGGTGAAGGAGGAAAGGGCATAAATTTAGAAATTATGAGAGGCTTAAAATGGAACCCTAAAAGGAGAAAGATGGGGATGTGGTCAGCCTATAACTAAACCAAAGTTTTCTAGAGGACAAAAAAGTGACATGCCAAGAAGTAAAGGGAGTGAGAGAGAAATATGAAGAAGCTAAAATAAGAAAGAACAACACTAAAGAAAACTAGCTAAAGAACACATATTTTAGTTTTGACCTAGAAGAAGGGGACGTGTAAGTGTATATATTAAAGTCTGATTATATATATAAGATATCAATCTTGCATACTTGACAGATACTAACCAAGGCTCTACCCTTAAATTTTAGACCTTCTTGATGCCAAAATACTTGCATTCACCATCTCATTGTGCCTAACTACTTATCTTATGGTCTAACCCTATTATACTAATGACCCAAGTCACTTGTACACTAAAAAGACTTAAAATATGATTTATATCCTTCATTATCAGTTACAAACCTTTATAAATTTTCTACCCTACCATAAACTATAATTTGTATATGGATACTAACATCGATGCTAGTGTAACATATTTCTTATCTGGTGTTTGTACCTTAGAAGTCATCTAAATTACATATCTTTCAAAATGTATGGGTTGGCCTATGTGTCTTATCTAACTCTTCCATGAGATATTTTTAAAAGGTGTGGTATAAATAGAAATCAAGGCCTACTTATTACCCATCTAGTAAACACTAAACAAGCACCTATTCAATCTCATTCAATCAATAATGAAACTAAGTTCTATTACTCTATTCTTCCCTATTTCTATATTATCCATAGGAGTAGTCCTATTAAAAGTATGAAGCATTCAAAGAACACCCCATGAGCAGTACTGGTCAAGTTACAAGCTATATCATTGCATTCCTTTGAATATATAATATTTCACCCTTATACACACACAAAACCACATTTCATGGAGAACTACATATGTCTAAGGCCTTATTCAGAGTATTGGCTAAAAAGTGGAACTCATTGAGAAAGGGGTCCTTGAGGTTAGCTTGACTTTATGAGCTCACTAACCCATTTTTGGTAAGGTGACATGACCTAAGGTGAAGAAATAAGGTTTGAGCTACATATAATCAAATAGAGCCTGTGCATGCAATATAGATATACCAATAAAAAGGTGATAAAAAACACATAAAGGTGAAACTATAGGATCGAAAAAAACTATCTATATTTTAGGTAGGATAGAAACCTCTATATCAAGACACTAACATTGATGGTGAGTCTAGAGTTTGATGGTAGTGTCTGGGTAGTAAAAATAATAATAAAAATGAGCAAATGGAACAAAGAGCTAAGTTTTGAGACTGAGACAAAGCTAGGTAATGATGACAACCTAAAATAGAACATCGAATAAGATATGCTTATCTTAACCCTTAGTTTTATAATCATTACTATATTTATTGTACATGCTTGAATGAATTTATTTTTAATATTATATTATATTTCCTAGATATGAATTTTACATATTGTAATCAAAAGTTTTATTTCTATAGTGTATTTATGTTAGGATCCATTTTGACTAAAACATTCTAGTGAACCCATCCTCTGAGTTTTAATTGAACAAAACCCTAGATTGATTTAGGGTTTTTTCCTTCTACATACTTTTTAGATTGTTGTATTTATTTTTTAGATATGTTTTTTTCTCATATCGTCATAATATAAATGATGCTTGTTATCTTTGTTGCCTTAGACATTGTATTATTTATTTTTGGTGTGTTTAAGTTTACAACCCTAAAAATGTATCATTTATATATTTTATTTAATATTACTAATCATCAATACATTGATTATGAGGATCTTATGGCTATCTAAAAGTGCAATACCTAGACTTCCTTTGTAGTAGGTCCTTGTAAGTATGATAATTAAATTACTGTAGACACCTAAAATTGAACACTTTGTGTCAATTTTAATTATTTCTTCATCTGAAATAACATCATCCTACAATTATATAATCATTATTCTATCCACTATAACATCCCTAGATAAATCATTGTTCATCCCCCTAGCCAATTAATCCATTTTTCCATAATTATATCGAAAACATACAAAAATCACATCACAACACATTAGTTAATAAACCTTTTTTAAATAGCTAATGTCATGTTAGTTAGAAAATCCATGGAATGTGGAATATACCTATTTTCATCAATCAATAAATTTAATTAATCATCACATAATTCCATTACATCCCAAGCTCCCAAAGTCTTTTACAATCCCCAAGTCAATCTTCACCAAATCTAAGGCATGGAGGATGAACTCTTACCAAGCCCATTCCTCACCTTACACACTCAATCCCTAACATTTATTTCCCAACCTCACTCATTTATGAAAAAGATGACCAATCCTCATCCATTGATCTTCAATCTCATCCAACTATCCACATCAGTTAGGAAACTCTATAAATTGAGGGGTCACCCTCCATTCTCAACAAGATTATTCATGCAACAAAGTGTTGTTAATCTGTGTATCAAAGCTTCAACTCACATATTCACTCATCCAATCCAAATGTCCATTTCACAAAGGGAGGTGACACCAAATTGTCTATGCATCTCAACAAACATTTTCAACTACATCCATTTGAGCATAATTCAATTGAAGTGAGGAGCATTGTTTGTCTTGGGTAAGATTAAGGTATACATTTACTTGATTCTTCCTATCTTTGATAGCTCTTCCAAGGTATCTCATTTTTATGTTTTCTTAGTAGCTTGTATATGTTTTTATTTGGGTGTTTCTAACAATTGCATCTTACTAATGAATTTCCTTTTTATATATACATATAACACTCCCAAAAGGACATTTCACACCCCAAAATCACCTTTGAAGTATTCCAAGCATGATTATCTAAAAATTATGTATTATTTTTGTTAAAATTCCTCCAAAATTTCCCAAAAGTCATTGAAATATTTGTTCCTAGACTCCTAGCCAAATTCTATGTCTTAGTAGATCATGATTGGAATTAGTGGAATAACCATGCTAATTAGTGGAATTATGTTCAGTTTACAAAAATCTAACATAATAGAACCAAATTTAGCATAAACATATTGTGTTTCAATAGAAACACTTATGTTTGTGTTTGCAGAGGATGTGGTATAATTTATCTAACTTCAATAAAATCACCTTGGTTTTAGTGAAATCATTTGCTATTTTCTAATAGTCTTTATTTACAAAGTGGTAGAATTAACCAAAGTTTGATGAATTTGCCTTGAATTTGATGAAATTGCTTTCTATTTTATGATAGTATGTGTTTTTAGAGTGGTAGAATTGACCTAAATTAAGTGAAATCACTCTTATTTCAATGAAATCACTTTTTGTTTTTTTTTAGTTCATGTTTGCAAAGTGGAATAATTAACATAAGTTTGACAAAATTGCCCTAGTTTGGGTAAAACCACTTTATATTTTTCTAACAGTTTGTGTTTGTAAAGTGGTGAAATTGACCTAAGTTAGGTGAAATTACCTTGATATTGATGAAATAATTTTCTATTTTATGAAGTATGTGTTTGCATATTGGTAGAATATATTGTGTTTTGATAAAATAAATTTGATTTTGATAGAATTGTTATTTTTCTATATCTAACTATTTCTATGTTTTTTAGGGTTTTGTGGAATTGACTTGTGTCTTGATAGAATCATTATTGTTTATATAGAATAGCAAAAAATTTGTGATCTATCAAGTTTATGCAATATTTTACACTTGTCAAAGATAAACAAAATAAACTATTGATATATCATTTTGCAAGTTTTTTCCCATCAAAGTCTTAAATCAACCAAATAAACTCTTACATTTTTTTGACTTAATAATTAAACACACATTTAATTTTAGGTATATAAAATAAACTTGTTTACTTTTATAATTTAATTTGATTGTGTGTGTATTTATGCAATCTAAAATTGTGTATGCTCTTCCCTTGCATTGTAAGGTGATTATTTGGAATAAAAAATGACTTAGAATGATTATTTTTATCCTAGATGGATGCTACATATGTTCTTCCTTCACACCTTTAGGTGATCTTGGGAATTATAAATAACATGAGTCTTTTTTATTTTGGTTATGTAACTTGGACCTTGATTCCCAAGTACAAGTCTTTAGAGTTCAATGACTGAGATGTCATCTCTTGACATTAGGACCAACCTCATGTTTTGGTGGGGTATAAAAATTGAGGGAGGAGTTGCCATTACTAGTTGATCATTATGTATACACATAATATTTTCAAACTTTATCAATTACTGATACTTTCTTTCTTGTAGGAACCCATCAAATCTCAATATTTCTGAGTACATGCCTTAAAGGGTGCATCAAGAAAGGGGTGAGAAGACCATCAATGATTTTTAGAATTGTTGTCCCCTATAATACCACTTTTTATTTACACAACCTTCTCCTAAAACACTTCCCTAAGCTTTATCTTCTCTCTTTCACCCTCCTCTAGCCATTTTACACCTTCATTAGTCCATACCTAAGCCTAAAACACTTTTTGATGGTTTACATTAAACTGTGGGCCCCATCAACCCTACACTCTAATTGATAAAACTAATTTAGGGTCTATGTTAGCCCCTGATTGACCTATACCAAGACCTAATTTATTTTTATCAATAATGATAAATAGTTGATTGGGCTGACCTTGTCAGCTAAACTTTCAAAAAGTTTTAAGGTTAGGTTTAGCTATATATACATAATAATTTTGTCATTTATTTAGGAAGATAATAAGAAGAATATTATATTGTGAATTTGCTTATCCACCATTCTACTTGAAGAGCATAGCTTAGGGTTTCAATACTTTCTTTCAAAATATGGATCTTGTCTTGTGGAGAAGTCTTGTGGATGCATAGAGAAGTTGTGTAGCCCAGAGCTAACTTACCTTGTTATCCTTACATACCACAAAAACCTCTTGAAATTCACCTTGGCCAAGGGAGAGATTGAGGCTTGGTGGATTCATATTTAAAGGTAATTTTTAATAACTTTATTCCTCCTTTGTAAGAGTATATAGATTAGCATTTGTAATTCTCTCCCATGCATTAGGATTTCCTATACATTAACGCGCGTATAGATATTCTATGCATGTTTATTTTTTTAATTTATTACCCAAATTTATGACACAAGATTTGGTGAGCACTAGATTAGATTTTACTTTATTTTTTATTTACTTTGTGAATATGAAAACATAGGACTTAGCTAGGGTTATTACATGGTGTTGTTTGACTAGATGCTTTGGAACCTTCTCTAGTGATGTTATTGTGGTAAGAGATCCCTTGGTTAGGTCTAGTGGAACCATCTTGGTCATGAACCCAAATATCTAATGTATCAACAATTGGAAGTGTAATTAGGATTTATCTTCTCTAAGTTAGGATTGATTAATAGATTAGTTACATTTCCATTTGTATATATTCTAATGAACCCGAAGTGAAATCAAACTCTTGTAGGTTTTATTTCACACTTTCATTTTGTCATCATATTATATTTGTCTATATTTATAGTACTATATCAAACCAATCATTATAGTTATAACATTTTGTGCATGGGTTTAACACAGTCACTCCAAAATGACTCTGTTCTGTCTATGCAAGTCTTCACCAAATATATGTTATTGGATTGATCAGTTTGGTATAGTATTATTTTTCTTCTCCAAATTTGCATACATAGTTAAACTAGTCAATTTTTTTTGTAATTATCTTTTATCAACATATAGGTCTAAAAACATAGTCAAACCAATCTACTCTTTTCACAACTTCTTCAGAATATAGGTTTTACAAACTTTGTCGAACTAGTCGACCCTGTTGGCAGAATTTTAAATCAAAATTAGAGCATCACAACATAAAAATTTGTATTATAAACATATTTAATCCCATTGAGGTCACTTTATTTCTCTCTTTATCATTTCAATTTTCTTATTTCAGTACTAATTTTAAAAAAATTGTAGTTTGTAAAATTGCAGCCCTACAACCAACTAGGTCGACCTATTCGACATAATTCTATAGTCTATCTTCCATATAGAAGGCAATCAATTTATTTAACTATATTCTCATAGATCTTGCTTCTATAGAATAGTATAGACCCAGTTGACTTTGTTATGCACTATTTATATATAGGATCACCTGAACCAAATCTATACTCTTCTCAATCAAGGAATTAACCTCTATTTGATCATAATTAATTCACATTTCATTTTCAGTTGCTTACATGCTTAGAGTAACAAACATAGATTAAATAGGTGGTTTTTTAAATTATCATTTTAGTCACATTATTTTTCTCTTTTGCACACACTACCAAATCACTTTTCATTAAGGCCTACCTACTTAGATTTCATCACCAAGGGGGAAGCTGACTTGGTTTTTTGGCCAAGTATAAACACGTGGTTGATGGTATATACTAGCAAATCACCTGACACCCTTATCACTACAATGTTGTGAAGTGAAGGGGTAGGCCATAATACCAAGCTAGTACCATCATCAATATAGATTCCTTTCAACCTAAACATCCTAAAACTAGCCTTAGATTACTTTATAGTTCCTTCTTTTAGCCAACTTCCCAGTAACATTTAAAAATTAAACTTTATTATAGCTTAATAACACTCAAAATGACCAATTAATTAGCATTTAATTTTTAGTTGTTGATTGCTCTTTGATCATTATATGTTATATTATAAAACTTGCATTGGCCAACATTGGTGCAAGGTTTATGTTGTGTGTTCTAATTAGATCGGTCACATTGATCCAATTGCTTGTATGCTTAATTTCATTTTGTTTCAAAATTATCTTGAATTTTTTTTCTCTATTTCAAAACACTATCATTTCTGTTGATATAGTCTCTTTTAAACTGTTTATCCTTTCTACCTACAGTACATAGTCGACATTTTAACTATATATCCTTATCTTCCTATTTAATCCCTTTATTAAGTAGTATATAGTTGACCTATTTGATTATGTCTTCTTATTTTCTTAGCATGTTTCCTATTCAATAGTACAAAGTCAATCTGTATGACTATATTCCCTTTTCTTTATTCTATTTCCTAGTTTATAGAACACAGTCAACCAATTTGAATCTGTATCCTATTTTTTGATTTTGTCTATGCATCACCCTTTTAGCATCCTTTTCTCATCATGAACTTCTTGTTTGAGGATAATATAAAGTTGAATCCAATAGACATGAGGAGATTTACCAATCCCAATAGGTTTCCCCAAAAATAATTTGTGGCTTCCACTATAGATGAAATTAATGTGCATACTTCCACTTACAATACCAATTATGGGAATCCTCCTCATTCATCATTAGTACATAATCCTCTTTTATTTATACAAGATGAGCCTGAATTAGATTATACACCTAAAATGATCTTCTTCATTAACGAGTTTCCTCAACATAGAGGAAAGCACACTTCAACTATTTACAATCTCATGATAAGTGGTCAAGTAGAAGAACCCCATTCACCCTCCCCTAAATTCTATCATAGTTTTGGGGGTGACACTTTATTTACTTCTCAACCTCTCGATTCTATTTTTAATCCTTCTCACACTATGACCTCTTATTCTATGATCTCTTAACCTCTATGCCAAGTATCTATATTAACATGGTAGGTTCCACCTCTAGTGGAACTTTTCCAAGGCCGCTCCTCCTTAATAAAGACACTAGTGAATCATTTGATACCAATGCCAATCATGATAATAGTGATATTTTTATTACAATGCCAATCACTCCATTCATTCATCTTTTGCTATACATGGTAATCATGCTGCTAGTGCTTCATTTTTTACTAGTGATTTTCATGCCACTAGTGCTATGAATGCCATCGCTCATAGTGCAACCCAAGCCACTAATACCAATGCCAATGGTTCACATGGCTCACAAACTAGTCAAAATACCACTCAAACCCATCAACTCTTGTTGTGAATTCTCAATCAAGTGAATGCTTTTCAAACTACCAATCAAATGATATAGATACTAAATCATCTCATTCACCTTTAAAATCAACCTCAATAGGTTTTATAGGGAGCAAAAAATCCAAATTCCCTCCCACCCCCCATGGATTCCTATGGAAACCTCATTCTTCAACCACCCATTATTAATAAAATGATCAAACATCTCCAAAATGAACCTCTTATACCTCAAATTGCCAATATTATCATAGGAGGTATCACACCTACCATTAGTTATAATGGGCCAACTGATCCTACCTTACATTTAAAAACATTTGGTAATCTCTATAAAGATTGGGTTGGGATCTTTTATTGATACCAAGATACTAGCCAAAACACTCTCCATAGATGCTTTATATTAGTACAATCAACTCAAATACCATTCTATCACTAGTTTGGAATATCTAGTTAACTCCCTTGTACAAGAGTTTCAAACTAGTGATCTCCTTGAGAATACCTTGGCTCACTTTTCAATTATAAGCAACTTAAAACTGAAACATCACAATATTTCATCGAATAATGTAAGATCTTATATAATAAGTGTGAGCATAACATGGTGGATGATAATCTCTTTCATCTATTCACTAGTTGTTTTTACCCCAAGTTGTAATATTGGGTTAGGACTCTCTCTCCAAGAACTTTAGAAGAATCCCTTGACCAGACTAAATGCCAAGATTTTCTCATGTGCCAATTTGAACCATCCCAACCTCCCATAGGTAATCACATGCTCATTAATTTTTTTTATGATGATACCAATGATGGTGTGATCGATACTTATGACACCATTCATAAAATTTAAGCCATTGCTCCCAAAAACATTATGGAGCATGTTCCCCCTACCAACCACACCCCGAATCCAACTTTTTCTCAAAAAAACAACATAAAAATTCACAAACCATTATCCTTAGCCAAACTTAAAAAGTATATACCAAGGCCTCTTTCATGAGAGCTTGACCCCATTAATCTATGAAATCATAGTATGATCCTAACAATTTTTTCTGGTTTTATGCAAGTTTGGGTCACTCTCATGAGACTTATAGACAATTATATAATATAGATATGGTTTTTATTCTTGGCCTAAACTTTGATCACAATTCACTCATTCGTAAATGCCAATAAGAATATGACATATTCTTTAAAACTCATGAAACACAAAACAAAAATCAAGATTTGAACCATGCTAATGCTCATCTTACCATATATAATGACCCTCTTTGTATCATCAAGATAGAAATGAGAGGCCTACTCCTTCCACTAATAATGTTGGAAGTATTATAGACCAAAATCCTAAGGAGAATGTGGTAAATATGACTATTATGCTAAGGGTAGTTGCTTTCATTGATTCTACTCCAACACACAAGCACCAAACCACCCAAACATTTCATGTTATCCAAGATTATTCCCCATCTCATATAATAGAGTTGGGGCAAGAGGACCTTATCTATTTCCAAGAACCACTTCCAACACCTTAATTAGATAACACTTATCACACTATATATACCACTCCCCCAACATATACACCCATCAAAACCATTCCTCAACCTTCCCATAGTATTTATTCAACTCCATCATAAGAAATACCTAAATCAACTATCCCATCATCTAAATCCAATCTACCAATTTGTCCTTAAACTAAACCAACCACATTTTATCAACACAAGTTTGAATGCACTTCCAATCCTCTTTCTTAGGAGCTCTTATAACATTATGCACCTCTATCTAGTAGTCTCATAGGGGTTATGATGAATGGGATCCTATCACAAAACTTACTAATCTCACATCTCAAATACCCTTTCTAGAACTCATGAAAACTTCCCACCATCATTACAATCATCTGATGTAATTATTATTTGAAATAAACATCTCTCATCCTCCCCTAGTAGGATATGAAGCTAACTTATCTAGGTCTAAAGATATTATCTTATAATAATGCAAATATATGTCTATACACATTAATGAAATAATAGACACTTCTCTTTCCCTCAAATTTTCTATTGCTTTCAAGATTCTAGATGAGATTCTTCTTCACACAAATGATCCTCCATTATTTATAATCATTCAAATCAATGATATCTAAGTAAATCATGCTTTAATTGATGAGGGTGTAGGAACTTGTGTCATTTTCCTTGATTTCATTAAAACTCTTGGATATTTTGAGTGTAATATTAAATCCACATGAAATATATGTCAAGGTTATGATTGAGGGTAAATGCATCCTTTAGGTTACATGTGGCTTCCTAGTACCATCCCTCCTGCCACTATTTGAGTGAAGGCTATGATATTTAAATTTACCCTTTCCTATAATATATTGCTTGGTATACATTAGACTCAGCGGATGAGGTTTATTGTATCCTTTATCTACTAACACATCAATTTTGCCCATAATGGTGTTATGTATATGATTCAAGGAGACACAAACCATTGGAATTTTTAATATTTCTAAAAATGTGGTATATTTAAAATTCCAACCCTTGAAACCTTATATAGTATCCCATTTAGGGAATCCCAACATTTCAATCATCTTGTCAACTCTACCCAAGGTTATCATGGTTACCTCAAACTCATCAAGAAAATACCACCTAACCTATTAGATTTTGATCATGATGAGCTAGATGAAATCAACATCAAGATAAAAAATTTAGATCTCTCCCCTCATCTCATCACCTAACTTTTGTCATATTTGAAATTACATTCCCATTAACCACCTATCGATGACATACCCATAGTATTAACCAAGATTCACCATTTTATTCATCATTCCACTTATGTGTAAAGATCATACCTACCTAAACCATTGACCTTAATACACTGATTATGATGATGGTTATTATTTAGATGATCCTTTCCTAGGAGGACTTATCCAGGCTAGAGATGCCAAGATTATTTGATATCATACTTCTTTGTTTTAGCCTTTCTATTCATCTTATCATATTATTTCTTGCTTAGTGCCTAAGTTAAATATTTTTAATCTTTTTTGTACGGTAGAGATGGAGTGATCACATGATACACCTCTATTTTTGGTAGAGACTCTTAGGAGCATGCTCATGGATCATGTTATGATCGGTCCTTATCATTTTGATAGATACCAGGATCCTTATAGTTTGATTCCACTAAATATGATGGATTCTTCTTAAGACTTATACATGTCTTAATTCACCCTCAATTGAGCCTAGTTCAGTTCCTAATCCCATTCTACCTTTAATTGAGCTTCACCATGCATCTGATTTTGCTTCTCCTTCAGACAAACCTAGCCAAATCTTTCCACTAACCCTGCCTTCCCTTGGTGATGACCTTCTTCCTTTGTAACAACTTGATCTCCTACCTTCCCAATAGGTTGATTCTATCAACCTTACTGTGATATTCATAAAGTTACCAGTAATTAGACCATAGATTTATATTTATACCATCATTCCCTATCTTCTACTTCTACCTCTTTCATTAGTAAACCCCCAAATTCTAGTAACAAGCATATCCGTTACTTCCACAACACAGATAATCATTTTTCCACCCATTGTCAAAATATTTAGCAATATATTGAAACATTATGTCTTGATATTTCCTAGCATAAAGACAAGGGTATACCTCCTCCCAAGTTATTACTTGAGTATATCCCAAAATATGGAGAGGTATATTGTCTTTGGCACTAGTGCAGTACCTATCATATCGATTGTTGTCACATTCACTAACATCTTCATGATCACTTTATGACCAATCATGTGCCTACTATTCCTCCTCGCATAGGTCACCCATATAATAAGGATCTTCCTTCTTCACCTATGGCTCTTGCTCCACCTACATCTTCTCCACCACCCATGGTTCCTTCTCCACTAGTGGTGCCACCTTCATGTCCCACAAATACCATTTCTATTACAACATATACTCCCCTCCTTGGGTATTCTACATGATGAGCTCAAAATATGGCTCATTATTGACATGTTATTTCCTTTAAATCATCTCTCAAAGGATATTATCTTATACAAATCTTATATTTTTAGATAGCTATTACATGGAAAATAGATATTTGTCTTATTTATATTAAACCAAAGACTGAACCCTTACTTTGTCATTAATGTGTAATACATAACATGTTTTAGTGATCTTTGGTGTGAAGAATGCTTAGGAAGAAGACACAGGAAATGCATAGTGAACATTCCATTTTGATCTCCATCCAACAGAACTACGAACTCTGTAGGCTTGCTTCTATGGACTCTACAGGCTTGTTTCTATGGACTCTACAGGCTTGTTTCTACAGATTTTGCAGGATTGTTTCTATAGACTCTGCAGGCTTATTTCTATGGACTTCATAGGCTTATTTCTATGAACTCCATAGGCTCATTTCTATGGACTTCACAGGGTCAATTCTGAGAATTATTTAAGGACAATGCCACAAACGGGAAGCTGGAGACCAGATAGGATAAGAAAGAACCATTCTAGTTGGAATTAAATAAGGAAAATAACTGCTTGTTGTTTTGAAGGACTTGCTTTTGATAAATTTGTATGTAATCAGATTTGAGGACTATTATAGGATAGGATATTTATTTCATAAAAATAATTGGATCTCTTGGAAATCCAATCTTCTATCTTTGGATGAAGGGATTGACCAGGAGTCCTATTCTTTTGCATCTTATTTTGAGTTGATTGTATTAGTATAAAGTGTAATACTTTCGACTATGGAAAAAAAGAGAAGAAATAGAGGATATAGAGAAAATAAAAAATCAAGAATTAGATATTTTAGAAGCATACAGGTTTCAATCAAATTATAATCATTTCGTTTCCATGAATTAATACTTCAAGTTTCTAGCACTGATTAATCTTTGTTCCTGAGTTTGAGAGGAGCAAGGGCCCACTCTCCTTGGAACTAGGAATTGTGTATGATATTTACGTTCTATTTTATTAGTTAGAATCTTGTTACTATTTGCATTTATTTATAAAAAAATTAAAACAAATTCATAGTTTAAAAAGAGCATTTTCTTATTTCATTTCTTTTCTATGCAAAGTATGTTTTCTTTTACAGGAGAAGTGTGAAGCAATTTTTTTTCGTAAGTAGAAGTGTGAATTTATTTTCCCTATATATGTAAAATAGGAGTGTGATCTTTTACTTCCAGCAAAAGAGTGGATTGATTTGATTTATTTCTTTTTTATCAAAAGTGTGAATCAAGTAGTTTAGTCAAAGTTAGAATAGGATAAACAAGCACCCCCATAAATAGACTTCTAGATCTACCATCCCATACCTTACTGTAGATAGCTTTGGACACCAGCCCTGGTTGATAAGACACCAATTGAATATTGGTTAAATGAGGAGTTAGATGACACTCATAATTTTTTAGTGCCATTTTCGGGGAACACAAGGTGTTAGTAAGGTAATAATTATTGATCTAGAGTGATTTTTTTTTGTAAAAATCATAAAAATCCCAAAATAATTAATAAATTGATATACCATCCTAGAGATTCTAAAGGATGATTTATTCCAAAGTTTCCACTAAGAACGTAAGTGTACACTCCTTCAACATCTTTGAGTAGTGAACCGGAAGATACAAGTGAAACCTATTTTCAAGAATCCTCTGAAACTGGGATAGGAACCAGGCCATTGCCACACGCAAGCCCCATAGGACAAATTCCTCAAGATCAATCTCTTGCATTATTTAGAGATTGCCAAAGACTTAGAAGAAGCATTTCAAAGATTCATAGCTGAAGAAAATTTTGAGAACTTGGAACAAACTATAACTGAGACCACAAACATTCAGTGGGAAGATCATCTTGGCTTTGAAATATCATCAGAAGAAGAAATGGCTCTCTAAAAAAGTTAATAATTTGCACAACCAGGAAGGAATTTTTCCTTTCCTATTATTGCAGATCCTAATGATCAAACCCCTGTGAAAAATATTTCACTAGATAATCTACCAAATTTATGGGGATGATCTATAGAAGATCTTGATCAATCCCTGTTTAAGATTAAGGTGTTATGTCAAACCTATGATTACATAATTGATAGCTAGAAATTAAAACTATTTCCCTCTACACTTAAAGATGCAGCAATGAGATGGTTTATGGGTTTACCTGGAAATTCTATTAGAACATTAGATGATATGGAAATAGAATTCTTGAACAAATACCAAGATTATTACCGAGTGCGAGAAAGAAAAGAGAATTTCTTCAAAATCAAATAGAATGAGGATGAATTTTTAGAGGATTATTTAGATAGATTCATGTTCACTCATAAAAAAAGCAATTATCCACTTACTGAAGACATTCAAAAATTGGTTTTCTTGAAAGGAGTAGATGAAGACACTAGAGATGCCTTAAATCTGATGGGTAGAGGAGATATAAATAAATTAGCTTTCAATCAGATTTTTGAGCTTTGTACCAATTACTCTCAAACAAAACCTAGAATTAGGAAAGGAAATTTGGGGAAATCTAATGAAGTGGGTAAATTACTGGAAGAATTTTCTAATCTCAAAATAGATATTTTGGTTACACTAAATAGTACTTTGGATGGCCTTCATGCTAAAGCAAATGTAATAGAGCCTTTAGTAATCTACTATCCTAAGTGAAGATAGAAACACACCCTTAGAGACTACCCCGTAGATAGAACTAATATTTCATCATGTGGCATCTATGATGCAACAGATCATGATACCAAACATTGCACCCTTCTACCTATTTTAAAGAATCAAATGAAAACTCAGGTCCAGTCCACTGAAGAAGTAAATTATATTCAGAGATAAAAATTTGCCCCATAAAACTAGGCTCAAGGATAGTTTAATGTGAGAAATCTAGTTAATCCATGGATGGCACCATGGAATGTTTTAGTTCCTTCACCATTTTGGAATCAACCCCAAATTCCATCAATTCAAAATCCATGGGCAGGACAAGATTAGATGCCAACATCTCCATGGATGGTGCCACAACCACAACAATAATGGGTACCTTAACAACATTGGATGCCATAGCCATATCAACAATGGAATCAGCAATAGAACCCACAGTCACAATTCACCCAACCAAGAAGTCCACTTCAACAATAAACCATTATGCCACCCCTCATTATTCAGCAACAAGGACAACTCAATCAACCCTCAATGCCTACACAACCAATAGAAAATCTAAAAAATAAACAACCAACACCTATTTATGTTAATGAATAGGAAGAAACAATCCATGTTGGAGCTATTGAGTGTTCAGACATACATTTGAGATCAGGAAAAAATATACAAAAACCTCTAGTACTTATTTCTGAGATACCTGATGAAAACAAAAAGATAGAATCATCTCAATTAGGCACTAGAGAAACTAAAATCAAAATGAGCCCTGAAGTAAATAAAGGAAACACTACTACACCAATAATTCCTTTTTCTTGAAAGATTAAGAGAAAATGATATTAAACCAGACTCAAACTTAGTCCATGAGTTACAAAAGATCAATATTGAGGTACTCCTACAAACTATTAAGGATATACCTAAATTAAATAAGATCATCAAAAACCTTTGTATCAAAACACTTGGGAGGAAAGTAAAATATCCAAGAACTATTCATGTAGATGGAAAAGTTGCTGATTTATTAGCTGGAAAACTATTAGTTCCAAAATATGTAGATCTGGGAAGCCCAGTGATCACAGTTACAATTGGAGGGAAAGAAATTCTTAACATATTGGTAGATTTGGGAGCAACAATCAATGTCATGATAATTGATACTCTCCATGCATTATCTCTTAAGAAAATGCAACCCACAACTACCATTCTTCAAATGGTAGACCAGTCGGTAATGAAACCAGAGGGAACTATAGAAAATGTTGAAGTGTTAATTGAATCTTGGGAATATCTAGTAGATTTCATGGTCTTACAACCCAAGACAAAGAATCTAGGATATCCTATAATCCTAGGTAAACCATGGTTGGCTATTATATCAATATTTATTTATTGGAGGTTAGGAGACATGACCATTTCCAATGGGTTAAAATCCAAATGCATCTCTTTGTATCCTCCTACAAAACTATCAAAAAATTACATATAATAACTTTGGGTGGATGAATCCGACAACACATTAAACAACATTTCCTCCTTATCCATGATCATAGTTAAAAAACACTTGGAAGAATTGAATAGAGACCTATACCCAGAATCTACAGACTCTACCAATCCAAAAACTATGGACTATGCCAGTCCAGAAACTACGGACTATGCTAGTCCAAAAACTACAGACTCTGCTAGTCTGAAAGCTACAAACTACCTTAATTTAGGATTCTTGGGTCAAATGGAAAATTCTAAAACCTCCACTTTTACTTTTGCTAGTACTTGTTCATCATATGATCATAGATTGATTCAGGAAAGTTTGTGACAAATGGTGAAGCTTATGATATCATCAGAGCTTATCATGATGAACCAGGAGGAGGTCATTACTCAGCTCAAAGAACCATACATAAAATCTTAGGAGGAGGATATTATTTGCCTCATCTTCATCAGTAAGTAAAAAGATATATCAGACACTGTGATGCTTGTTAGCGAATTGGATAGCCTACTCTTTCAACATAAATGCCTCTACACCCTCATCCTTAATTGGTTTTAGAGCCATTTGAGAAATGGGGAATTAATTTTATTGGTCTAGTGGATCCTCCTTCTAGAGGAAAAGAATATCTCCTAGTATGTACAAACTGCGTGACCAAGTGGGTAAAAGTGGAAGTATTAACTCATGCAAGAGAGGAGATGGTAGATGATTTCTTATATTTTAAAATCATGCAATGATTTAGTGCTCCAAGAGAGATAGTCTCCAATCAAGGACCACAGTTCATGTCAAACATGATAAAGCATTTCATGCAAGTGTATCAAACTCAACACAAAAAAACATCTCCATACCATCCATAAGCGAATGTATAAGTTGAAGTCACCAACAGAGAACTAGAAATTATTTTAATCAAGGTTGTTAATTCCAATAGAAATGATTGGGTAGATAAGGTATTAGAAGCTGTTTGGGCCTATAATACTACTTGGAAAACAACAATTGGATTTTCACCTTATGAATTAGTTTATGGTAAAAAGCCTTTATTATTTGTTGAATTTGAATTGCAAACTTTGAAAATAGCTATAGAAGCAGGAATTGAATTAAAAGAAATATAGAAAGAAAGACTCCTATAGATTAATCAACTTGATGAAATGAGGATGTAAGCACTACAAAGAACTGAACTGGTATAAAATCAAAGAAAGGTTTGGCATGATGCACAAATTAAGCAACAAAAGTTTCAGAAAGGAGATTGGGCACTGTTGTTTGATTCTAAATTTCAACAGTTTAAAGGAAAACTACAAACAAGATGGTTGGGACCTTATGAGATTGAAGAGGTCTATGAACATGGTTCTATTAAGCTGATACCTATTGATGATAGTAGAAGAGCTCTGTTAGTCAATGGACATAGATTGAAGCTCTATCAAAAACCTTTCAATAAAGATGAATTTATTCAAAAAGTAAAGGATCAAGTAGCTATTCTGGAAATCTCTACTTCTTTTAGTGAATATGCTCCTTGATAATTCAAAAAAAAAAAAATCAATAGTAAAATTCCTTCCAAGGATGCTATTGACAATGCATGCCCAGAAAACTAGCTTGCTAGCTGGCTATGCATTGCAAAAAAGGGTTTTGGATAGAAATCTAACAATAGCTAGCCAAAGGGCAAAAATAAAATATTTATAAAAAAATCTCATCATGACACTATGATTGGTCGTCTCCATGCAATAAACTAATCCATGCAAACCTATTTATGTAGGATACGTGATGAGCAAAGGATAACGTCTAAGGTTAAAGTAAGTAAGACATATTTTATTTATCTATGTTTAAGTTAACTAATTATCTTCAATTTGATTAAGATCCTATTCTCTAGAGATGACCTAAATTTGAATCTTCCAAAATAAAATGACACATGTCATAATGAAAAAGCATGTAACTGAGCCACCAAAGGTGTATATATAAGTGTGCAGCTTTGATATTATCAATTGAGTCATCAAGTATCACAATGATGGAACATCATAAAAAGAGGTTTTAAATGAAGTAATGAATTGCTATCACCATCAATGTGATGCATCATCATTTTACATTACTTGTATTAATGAGACAAAATGGTTGGCATACTCCATAGAAATGTGCGGTGCCTAACTATATTAAATCATCATACCACACTACAGACTCATGTAGCTGTAGCATTTCAAATGAACTATTTCCTTTCTATGGACTTCAACAGAAGCTGGTCTACCAATTCTCAGGGCTTGTTGCCTATTGACTTCAATAGAAGACTAGTCTACACCTTAATTGGAGTTAAAGGAACTGAGCTGACTGTGACTCTGCATAGAAATGGGATAGAAGACAAGATCAAAGTTGAAGGATATAACAAAGTTTCAAAAAGATAAAGCTTCTATATCAATGTTTATAGCCAATGGCTGGCTACCTTTCATTAAAAAGTTCTAGGGTTGTGAGGAAACAATGGTAAGTGAATTCATTACCAATCTCACGCCTGAATTTTCAATTGTAAAAGGCATTGTTATTCCTATTACAACTCAAATCATAAGCCAAATTATACAAGTTCTAGAAGAAGGAATGAGAGCTACAGGTAGAGTTTCATTTAGTAATTTTATTAGTCAGTTTAATGGTAATAAGCAGACTGGAACTTCATGTCTAGTATATTCCAAGGGAAAATCAAAAGGGATTAAAAAAAATTCACTTCCTGAACCTTGGAAATCTGTAGCCAAGTGGGTACTTAAATATATCATTTGTGAAGGGTAACACAGTCTTTTAGGGGGAGACAGCATGAAAATGTTACTACATCTTAAGCTTGGGAGACAAAACCCTCTATACAAAATTAACCTCCCATCTTTCTTATATGGTGCTCTAAAAGTTATGTCTACAACCCCTACTGCTACTCTTAGGCATCATGGCCTTATTCAGCTTATTATCCAGTATCATTTCCTTTAGCAAAGTCAAGAGGTATGGGAGGAATTTTAGAATAGTTTAGCACAATAAATTATAGATTTGCCTACATAATAAAAACCAAATGTACCACAAGAACACTCATCTCTACCTGCCACATTAGCTAAAAAAACAACACTAAGAAAAAATCTCAGATTGTAGTCTCCACAGAAATCCCTTCTTCAAAAAAAATCACAAGGTCTCAAAACTTTAACATTTCATGGTCCCCACAAGAACCTCATGAGGCTGTAGTATAACTAGTTCCTTTGATATAAAGAAGAAAATTGAGATGGAAGGTCACTACAGAACTTGAGATGACCAAGGGTTTGGTGGTTGAGAAGGAAAACCAACCAAGTGTAGCTCAAAGAGTAACTAAAAGAAGGAGAAGACTTATTTTAACAGAAGAAGATGAACAAGAAGCTACAGATATTTTAGATAGTCTTAAAATGGTGTCTCATTCTCCCATACATTAGAATATTCTTGCACCTATAGATATTTAAGAAATTCCTTCCGAAAGGAACTCTCCAATCATAATGGAGAAGCCAAATCTAGAGGAAGAGCCACACACGGTAGAGGAATTAAGTATGGTAGAACAACCACCTGTTCCAATTAAAAATGCAATAGACAAAGGGAAAATTGTATGTACTAATGAGAAAGGTGAATCATCAAATCTAAATGATCTTATTATGCAGCTAACTTTTCAGCTTTCTCAAGCTCAAGCTCTTGAAAAACAATAAATAGATGACATTGCTGACTTGATCAGTCAATTGCAAAATAAGGATCATCTTAACTCATCTTTGGTGTAGAAATTAGATACAATATCTACTGATCATGTAGTAGAAATTCAAATATTAGAGGAAATAATAAAAGAACATGAAGATGAACAGATTGGTCTTTGGATATATGTAGAAAGTCTGAAGAAGGAAAATAAGAGATTGCAAAATTTGGTAGACTCTTCCAAAGCACCTGCTGTTGCACTTTCTCCTCCTAAGGTATTTATTGACCATGGTTGTCAAACAAGTGATCTAGGTATTCCTCCCTTAAAAATACTACATCAAATTCAAGAAGAATATTCTATACTTAAACAGAAAAACAAAGATGTAACTTCTTCAAACAAACTATTGGAAAATGAAAAGAAAGAATTAGAGGCTAAAGTCTAAGAGTTAGAAGAAAATTTGTAGGATGCATACAAATTAGGAGAAACTCTTTTGGCATGTAGGAATCCTTCTCCTACATACAGTTTGTTTTTATTTGAACAATTTTATAGATGGTAGCTTCTGTGGAACCCCTATCATCTTCCTTACAAAATTTTGTAGCCAACAACATTTTTGGAAATTTTCTATAGTGCTGAAACTGATTAGCAGGATTTGCTTTGTGAATTTTATTTGCATGAATTGATTCCAGGAGATCATGAGCACAATAAGTTTTTGATAAATCTTCATGTAGGATAAGTTTAACTGAGAGCATTACATTCTACATTCAAAAATAAAATAGTATGGAAAGACAGATTTGAGGACTATACAAATCATGCTAAGATTACAGGATTATGTGTCAGACTAGCCTTTCCTATTCCTAGATTGATTAAATAGAATTTTAATTATGCTTTGTTAAATGATGAGGTTAAAACACATTACTTATAGGCTCTATATGATTGGACCATTTCTTTTGATTTGTTTTCAAGACAGAGTTTTGATTCAGTAATGGCTGTAAGTGTAAATAGATGGGACCAACTTTTAGTACCTCTTAAAAGGTGAGAAGTCATGTCCCCAAATAACTTAAGATGGAGTATGAGGAGATCATCCTCAATTCTAGAAATTTTAATAGAGGTAATCAACTCTGGGGGAGAACAGAAATGGATTGGCATGAGATATAGACCCCCTTTACTGTTCATACCTATTCTAGGATGGCCGAGTTGGGCTCCACAATCAAAAGAGAAATTTAGTATATGGAAACAAATGATTCAAACACATCAAGGATTTACCAGCAATTTAGATAGACACATAACATATGAATTTGATGAATATGATTTGAGTCAGAGTGTAGAAAGTAGAAGCCAAAGCTATGAATGCCAATAAATGTTTGCAATGGGACTTGAAAAATGTAAAGCTTGGGGGAAATGATGAGCTTAAAATATGGCTCATTATTGACATGTTATTTCCTTCAAATCATCTCTTGAAGGATATTATCTTATACAAATCTTAGATTCTTAGATCGCTATTACATGGAAAATAGATATTTGTCTTGTTTATATTAAACTAGAGACTGAACCCTTACTTTGTCATTAATGTCTAATACATAGCATGTTTTAGTGATCTTTGGTGTGAATAATACTCAAGAAGAAGACACAGGTGATGTATAGTGAATATTCTATTTTGATCTCCATTCAATAGAACTATGGACTCTACAGGCTTGCTTTTACAGACTCTGCAGGCTTGTTTTTACGGACTCTACAGGCTTGTTTCTATGGACTCTGCAGGCTTGTTTCTACAGACTCCGTAGGATTATTTCTATGGAATCTATAGGCTCATTTATATGGACTCTGTAGGGTCAATTCCAAGAATTTTTTAAGGACAACGCCACAAATGGGAAGCTAGAGACTAATAGGATAAGAAAGAACCATTCCAGCTGGAATCAAATAAGGAAAATAACCGCTCGCTATTTTGAAGGACTTGCTTTTGATAAATTTGTATGTAATCAAAATTTAAGACTATTATAGGATAGGATATTTATTTCATCAAAATAATTGGATTTCTTGGAAATCCAATCTTCTATCTTTGGATGAAGGGATCGACTAGGAGTCCTATTCTTTTGCATCCTATTTTGAGTTGATTGTATTAGTATAAAGTGTAAAACTTTCGACTATGAAAAAAGAGAAGAAATAGAGGATATAGAGAAAATAAAAAATCAAGAATTAGATATTTTAGAAGCATACATGTTTCAATCAGATTATAATCATTTCATTTCCATGAATTAATACTTCAAGTTTCTAGCACTGATTAATCTTTGTTCCTGAGTCCGAGAGGAGCAAGGGCCCTCTCTCCTTGGAACCAGGAACTATGTACGATATTTACGTTCTATTTTATTAGTTAGAATCTTGTTACTATTTCATTTATTTATAAAAAATCAAAACAAATTCATAGTTTAAAAAGAGCATTTTCTTATTTCATTTCTTTTCTATGCAAAGTATGTTTTCTTTTACATTAGAAGTGTGAAGCAATTTTTTTTTCGTAGGTAGAAGTGTGAATTTACTTTCCCTATAGATGTAAAATAGGAGTGTGATATTTTACTTCCAGAAAAAGAGTGGATTTACTTGATTTATTTCTTTTTTATCAAAAGCATGAATCAAGTAGTTTAGTCAAATTTAGAATAGGATAAACAAGCACCCCCATGAACAGACTTCTAGATCTACCATCCCATACCTTACTGCAGATAGCTTTAGACAATAACCCTGGTTGATAAGACACCAATTGAACATTATTTAAATGAGGAGTTAGACGACACTCATCACTACACATGAGAGCCCTCATGAGGATGATCCTTCATCTATGCCTACATTTTTTATTGAGGATATTTAATGAGAGGTCTTTTCATAGCTTTTCATGAGGATAGATGAGACTCTTGTTGCTTTTAGGATCTAACTTCATAGATATATTTTTGATGTCATGGATAATATTTTTGGATAGATTTATTAGTATTTATGAACACAACATGGTGTTCCTTCACTTTCTTCTTCATTATGATTTTGGATTGGACTTGTGATCCACTTTTATATCTATCTTATATCATTTGACTATGTGTCAATTTTTCTTAATTTATCTCTTTCATATGGATATTTATATTATGCATTATTTGTTTTATATGGTTTCATTTTCTTTCATCTTTTCTTATGGTTTATTTTCATGCTTTCCATGATTACATGCTTATATTTAGAAGTTCATTTCTTTTCATGGATGATTTTATATTTTCTCATGTTTATTTGCTACCTTATCTCAATAACATGGATTATTATTATTATTATTATTTGGTTATACAAACATTTATTCCCTTAATAATATGACTTTACCATGTGATCAATTAACAAACAAGTCATCTCATTTAAATCCCATCTTGTCGATCCACTTTGGGTCTCATTTTATTCCTCTATATAATTTCACAAACTAAGCATACACATGGTTAAAATTTGAGATAACATACTAGTTCATACATAAGACTAATTGTTTAGTTAGTCATATATTTGGATACTTAACTCCCTTTAGCCAAAGTCTAAATCTCATTCATGTGTATCACTTATATCACTCATGTTGGTTATTCCAAATCCGTATAGAGGAGGAATCTTAAAATCCAAAAATTATAAAATCCAAATCATTTAAACAAAAGATAATGATACAAAAGGCAACATACAAATTTCAAAAGTCAAATCACACTAAAAGACATGATTCATAACACATATCCTTTTTATATCAAAGCTCAAACTCCATAGTTAGACTCATGATAGAGTCAAGGTCCATTGGGGTGTGGTAGGCTAGTAGATTGGAAAAGGAGAATAAAAAAATCTTTTAGTGCTACCTAATTTTTGACACAATTACCCAATATTCACAGTAGACTGATGACTCTGTAAGAGGTCCTAAGGAACATGGAACACATTATGGGAAGGTAGGTCTATTTTAATTTTCTTGTTCATATAACCAACATGATTTAATCTTAGTATCTCACTTATTTGACTATACAAATTTTCACTTATTGTGAGTAGGTATCCTTTATATTTTGATGGTCATTAGCCACTTAGTGTCTTTCCTATGTACTTAGTGTGCCTCATGTTTTCTGAGGTCTTCTTCTAGATACCTATGTCATGATTTTTACATTCCCTCTTTCATTTAAAACATTCATAATATTTCACCTTGAGAAATATTATTTTGTTAGCTGATCATTCCCCCTAGGGTTTTCATTTTTGAGTTGCATTGTAAGAACATGAATAGGACCATGCTTTACTCACAAATTACCACATTAAAAACATATTTTTAAAACTATTTTCAGAGTTGTTTCCACCTCATTGGTGTTCCCTTTGTGTGTTTTAGTGTAAGACCATGGATCGGACTAGGACTTCCTCATAAAATATTCTAATACCGAAGTTACAATGAAATTACATGTGTCAAATTTGAGATAAGTAGTGATTGATTATGAGTTACACATCATCGACATGCTTCCCATCTTGATATAGTATGTTTTATACTTCATTAATCTTTCAATTTTATCTTCTTATTTTTTGATTGCATGTATGCTTATAACCATTTTATTAAAATTTTCATACTTCCTAACTTGAATTAGTGTGATCAATTTAATTTCATTTTCCAATTTTCTCCTCTTTTATACTTCCCAATGTGATTTAGTATGATCGATTGACTTAATTATTTTGTTTTTTATACCATTTATTTTTTTATTGTATTTTCCATTTTATTACAATATTTTTCATACTTCCTAATGTGATATAGTGCGATTTTATTTTGTTTTAACTTGGTATAAATATTTTACTTGGTCTGAAAACATTTGTTACCCTTTTTACCATCTTTGGTTTATTATATTTAGTCATCTGTTGTTATTACACATTTCCCATCATGATATAGTGTGGAGTGCATTTAATTTTGATTACTTATACTTTTCCAAATCATTTTTGGATTTTTATTTTTAACCATGCATGTGTATCACATAATGCTAGAAAAGAAAACACTCAACCTATATGTCTCATAACATATACAAAAAAGCTAAATACATGTGCTAGAAAGAAATATATCGATGTATCAATAGCCACATCTAAGTATAAATCATGAGATCAATACAAACTATCAACATTAATACACACACACACACACACACACACACACACACAGAGAGAGAGAGAGAGAGAGAGAGAGAGAGAGAGAGAGAGAGAGAGAGAGAGAGAGAGAGAGAGAGAGAGAGAGAGAGAGAGAGAGAGAGAGAGAGAGAGAGAGAGAGAGAGAGAGAGAGAGAGAGAGAGAGAGAGAGAGAGAGAGAGAGAGAGAGACATCATGTGTTTTATACAAAATACAAAATATAATAGCTCTATCTCTAAGGTTGGTCTCCATCTTGACTATCTCCTATGAATAGTTTATATAATGAGGTAGTCTAGGATCTCAAACATATAACCTATCCCTATAGATTAGCCACCTAGACCTACACCTGTCTTAGCTAGAGTGGTTGCCATGTGTGTCACTTTCTCCTATGCTAGGGCTTGTCAGGCTTATGCCTCTCCATATCCAACCCTTATCGGTGGATATATCCCATCCTTTAATGCTTGAATCTACCTCATAGCCTCTCTCACCATTATAAATAAGCCCACCTAGATTGGGGTGGACATAACCATAAGAACATCCAAAGTGGTGGGGTTTTATGGTGCCATCACCCCATCCAAAATGTCATGATGCACAACTATAATCAAGGCTCCCCATTTGACCCCCTCTATCAAAAGATCTATAAAAAAAAATCATATAGGAATTATATCAAATATATATCTCAAAATCAGATATATACCATAATCATAATATAACAAGTATCCTATATCAAATACTTAAATCAAAATTAAAACATTTCTCACTAGTGTTGGTGTCACCAATCATCATCTCTTTTTCTACTCACCCATTAAGCACCTCCTCTATAGGTTTCCTTTACACCAACACAAACCTAGGAGTCACCACTTGAACATGTTGTGATCCTCTTCTTAGGGGTGACTCTATGTACTAAGTACATCCTAACATGGCTGTTGGGTCCCCTATGCTATAACCCTCACTTGCATCTCTTCATTCCAATGATGCCTCCATATCTAATGTAGATGTGGTGGTCAATGTTACCTCTGATATGGTGATTTTTGTGTGCTTACATCCATGCCCATATCATATCCCCCTATTATCTCTACTACCACCTAGTGCCATGCTCAACTAGTCCATGGTTTAGCATATCATAGCCTGATCATTGGTATCTCTACTGGTACCACTCCTCCTCCCCTCCCTATTAGATCTCTATCATGTCATGACCAATAAATAGGTACTACTAGAGGGGCCATTGAATGGGAGAGTTTGAAATATCCTGGTAAGCATGCCACTGGATGTGGCTCTACCCATGATGTCTAGTGGCCTATGATCTACACCCATACCAACCCTATATCAATGGTTAACCAACTAGGCCATACAATAATAATGTGTATATAAAGATGCCACATGATATCTCCTTGTGTGATCATCTATAAGGTAGACACATGGGACATGAATCAAGCTATATGGCCCTATCTCCACCTTATGACCTGAGGTAACTTATCATTAACCACATGGGGTAACCCAGTTGGCTGATACATGGGGAACCTATTGTATATGCATGCACTCAACAAAACTATATGCCCCATGGTCTTATAGCCTCTAAATAACATCTCATATATATCATTTATGATATGGACCTAGATGATAGTCACAAAATCATAAAATACTCCCTGATCTAGTATAGACTGACACAAAGCTATCATATATAGTGGTCCCTTACCATATAACTTATGACACAACACTCATTCTATCAAAATTATTATCACTAACTTTTGGATGTTTGAAATGGATACAATACAAACTTGAAATAAACTCACCCTCAATCTAGGGTAAATTCCATCTGAGCATGTCATTAATTGGGCTTGTGCTCATCTCTCATCTAAATCCTTTGATGTATCATTGACCATCGATGTCCCTCCTTTAGGCAATCCAAAAAACACATGGACATACTCCAAAGTGATACCCACCTCAATGGTGTCCCCATCCACCTCTTATTAGAAAGTGTTGGTCAATTGTTCCCATGTTCCTAGGAACATGACAATGATATCAATGCTCAATGGGATCTATCTCATCTCCATAATGCCTCTAAGACCCATAATGACTAGTCAAGCTCTATCTTCACCACTTCAATGATCCAAAAAATATGCTAGCCATGATAAATCTATTAGGCACCAATATCTCTGATGTCTTTGAAAAACATCAAATAACAAAGGATGTATCAGATCTCCTTGTCATAAATAATCAAAATACATTCTTAAAAACTTAAAAATTAACTACTTAATAAGCTAATTGATTTAGTTTATTATATTTTTAAATTTTCCTACATAATCAACCCATATGATACTATATCATCTCTATACCCTTTCAATACTAAATTGACCCTTATCATTTTTAACTAAGTCAGTCTATTTTATACTAAATAGATCCTCCTTCAGATCTAGCATACTCAACCCTCCTTTATAGACTATATCAAACCTCTTCTACCAATTGAATTAGCCCTCTAGTATGTAGTTGGCCTTCTTTTCCTTGTAAACTATCTCATCCTACTACTACATTGTCAACCACCATTAAAATAGTATGTTGGCCCACTGCTATGCAACTAGCTCCCTACTTTCTGCTTGCCTTACAAACTAAGTCAACTAGGTCGATTATCTTCTTTCACAATGGTTGATTTTTAACCATTTACCATAAATGTCTTATGCATTTATTGGTCTAACTTATTCCTAACTAGTATCTTATTGTACCCCTAGTCTACTTAAAAATTTCCTAAGGTCAATTTTGGTGCCTAGATTTTGCATACCAATTAATTTTCTATATCTAGCTCAATTTCAAATAAAATTATTCAAAAAATTTGAAATTCATAATTGCTTACCTATGTTCTACTTACTATGGCCACCAAGCATCCTCCCCATCTCAGCTTTCATCTCCTCATCATGATGTCTCTCTAGTCTCAAACTATCTCTTAGAGCTCTATTTTCTCAAAATAGTAAAAATAACAAATGAATTATTTTTCACCCTATTAATATTTACTATTCAAAATTATTTACCTATCAAATATTTACCACCAGATTCCATTTTTTTATCATATCTTTATTTCTACTAGCTCTTTTTCCAAACCATAATATGTTCTAAAATCTTGACATTGTAGAGAATCTTTTCACATATTACATGTATATTTTGAAAAAATTTCATTTTTCACTAATTTATATAGGTTCACCTAATGTTCCCTATATTGGACACATTCTCATTCTCTTACATCTTATTCTCTATCTACAACACTAAGGTAAGTAAAGGTATGCATTTCTCAATTCTATCCTTTCATTTATCTTGTTTCTTACTACAATTTATTGAGCTTTAGCATCATGTGTTGTTATTTTCTTTTCTCAAAGAATCATCCCTTGTTAGACTTACATGACATGTGATGAAATTCAAGTGGAGAATATTTATACACATAGTACTTTCATACTTTATCAATTAATGATGCTTTCTCTCTTGCAGACACCTGTCAAGTGTCAATCTCTCTGAGTGCACACCTTAAAGGGTGCACTAGAAAGGGGTGGGTAGACCCTTAGTGTTTTGCAAGATTGTTATCCATTATACTACCACTTTCTATCTACAAAACCATATCCTAAAACACTTACCTATTATTAATATTCTATCTTGCACCCTCCTATAGCCATTTTTTGCCTTCATTAGCCCCTTCATAAGCCCAAAACGCTTTTTAACAATTTACATTACATTATCAGTCCCATTAACCAAAAATCTAATTGATAAAACTCATTTAGGGTCTAGGTCAGCCCTTGGCCGACCTAGACCAAGACCCAATTTATTTTTATCAATAATTATATAGATTTGATTGGGTTGACCCTATCGACTAAACTTTTAGAAAGGTTTAGGGTTAGATTCATCTATATATACACATTCATTTCATCATTTATTTAGGAAGAGAAGAAAAAGAATATTATATTACACATCTGAGTATCCATAATTCTACTTGAGGAGCATAGCTTAGGGTTTCAATACTTTCTTTGGAGATATGAATCTTGTCTTGTGGATAAGTCTTTTGAATGCATAGAGAAGTTGTGTAGCCTATAGCTTACTTATCCTTGTTATCCTTACATATCACAACAATCTCTTATGAATCACCTTAGTCAAGGGAGATATTGAGGCTCGGTATGTTTGTCTTCAAAGGTAAGTATTCCTAACTTTAATCCTCCTTTTTAAGAGTAGATAAATTAACATTTGTACTTATCTCCCATACATTAGTATTTTCTATACATTGACATGAGTATATATCTTCTATGCATGTTTACTTTTTATGTTTATTGCCCCCACTATGCCACAAGATTTTGTGAGCACTAGATTATATTATATTATATTTTTCATTTACTTTGTGAATATGAAAACATAGGATCTATCTAGGGTTGTTGCATAGTGTTACTTGACTAGAGGCTTTAGAACCCTCTCTAGTGATGTTATTGTGGTAAGAGATCCCTTAGTTAGGTCTAGTAGATCCATATTGGTCATGACCCTAAATATATAATGTATCAATAATTAAAAGTGTAAGTAGGACTTATCTTCTCCAAGATAGGATTGATTAATAATCAGTTGTATTTCCATTTGTATACATAGTGTTGTGTATCATGCACACTATGAAGTGAGGGGCTTTCTTTCTCGAATACTCAAAACCTAGACAACACCCCTTAAGGAATGATTTCATGATGACACTCCACTAAAATCCTATAGATGGAGGGGGTAAGAAGGCACTATACCCTCTCATGTAGCCTATTAATCAACCTATTACATGGACTTAGGCCCCATCGTACCACAAGGTATATAGGGGACACACTTATAAAGCCTTGTTTATGCATTTTTAAAGACTAATGGGATACAAACAATTAATAGTATGAGGGAAACCAAACTCCCCCAAGATACTCACATTATATGTACATGGAGTGAGGGTTTGGAAAAATCTATTCACCACTTCATGAGAGTATATGTGTGGGATACTAGCTATGTTACACACTTTTTATACTAATCATAGTGCTTGTCACTTGCTTGCTTTTGTTTGATTGTTGTCAAGACCTATATTGATTACAAACCTTATATATTTTAAACAATGTCAAATCCAACCAAAATTAACTATTCATATCCCAACATTCAAAATTCAAATGTCAATTGTTCCAAGTCAAACTTCAAGAGTCAAACACCAAAGGTTAAATATCAATTATTCATGTTAAACATTTACACGTCAAACATCCAATCAAATATCAATTTAAACAACTAGTCAAACTTAAGTCAAAGTCAAATTGAAACATCAAATCAACCTAGGTCAAAATTAAATAAAAAAGTCAAACATCTACCTTTGAGCAAGTCAAATCAAATTTCAATTCAAAATCAATAAGTCAAATAACATCTAAAATCCAACATTCCTAGTCAAAACAAGTCCAAGTCCATCCACTTCAAAATCAATTAAAAAATTCTAACATCAAATCAAAGAAAATCAAAGTCAAATTCGAATCAAAATCAAGTTTTAATCAATCCAAGCTTAATCCCATTACTGATCTTAAATCCAAACATCAACTAATTGTAATCTACTCAAATCCTATCCCCATATTTCTATTCAATCTCCTATGACTTGTCCACTAAGACTGATGAAATCACAACATCTATTCTTTCTTACATCTAAATCAAGTCCAACTAACCACATCAAAACATAAAATCAAACATAAAAATCATATAATAAAATATCATACATCAAACATAACCAAGTTGTATTCATATCTAAATATAAATCCAAAGTCCAATATAGACCTAATATCATCCCACATAAGATATCCAAATCCCCCATCTACTAGCGACCCTCTAATCCTAAGATCCTTCATAATCCTAATTTAGTTCTAACATCACTATCCTGACATCAAAATGTGATGTACCAACTCCAATAGCTTAGCCAATAAGTATCCCACCTAGCATCCCTTTTTGATCTTTCATCTACCAATCCAAGATCCAACACTTTGAAATCTAACCATCTTATATCCACAACCAATCCAGCCCTAAAGCCACATAAAATCCATTAAAACAATCATATTATACCATCACCCCTTCAAGGATATTTATCTATGTAAGAATAAGGTACATCCAAGTTTGAGAGTCATCTATTAGGGATATTTCATGATCCCCTTTCTAAATCACAATCAAAATCCTCCACTTCCAAGTAAAGGTCAATATGATCACTCTATCCTAGACCAACTAGCCTTTGATGAACCTATTTTTTTTTAATCACCCATCTTTGTCCAATCCCAAACCATTGTTATCCCACCCATATTTAATTAAGGACCCATTTTTAATGATCTAATCCTTGATGAACCATCATTTGGTCAATCACCCATGCTTTGTTAGTCTATCCTTGGTCAACCCCCCTTTGACCAACCACCTTTCTTTAATGGACCACCAATATTTGATGAATTTATCTTTGGTGATACCATCTTTGGCCTATTACCCCCTGTCCCATCACATATTGAACTATTGGTAGTAAACAGGGATAAAAAATCATAGAATATAATTGTTAGACACATGTGCAACTCGCACTATTTTGTCTTTTGTAATCTATTTTTATATGTATTCAACGTTGGAAAGTATGTCAAGGGTATTCATAATACAAATTGTCTTCCTTTTCTTTGTAGCAAAAGGATAGAATACAAAATGACATTGCCTTGTAAAAATTTATATATATAAAATTTGGTTGTGTTATAAAAGAGTTCTGATGTGATAGAGATTAATATATAGTTCTAAAATGGTTTTTCCTATATGTCTTTTATTATTGTTCTGTGCATAGTAAATGCTTTGTTTGTTTGAATCTATTACTCATGTAGATTATAATGAATTTTATATACTTATAAGTATTCATTTCATGCATAAATATATCAAATTTAACTAAGGAATGGTTTGGTTCATCTTGAGTTACTTTTTATTGTATACATTTGTTGCACTCACACATCTATCCTTGTATTAACATGTTCTGATGGGTTTTGCAGGAACCTTTGCTAATAATGGTATAATGAGCATGTATTTTTAAAACACACTATGATGGCTACTAGGACAAAGATATTTGGAGATCTAGTTTAATGATTTTTTTTATAATTTCATAGAGGAAGAAGCAAGAATAATGGGAGTTCTACATAAGAAGTTATTCACAATCACATTTAAGATGAAATATATGAGATTTTATGGTATGAATTATTTGGATTATTAGCAACATGGTTATCAAGATTTTAATATTATTATTTTTAGTCAAGGAGTATAGAATTTCTAATTTGGATAGAAGAAAGAATAGAAAACCTATGAATATTAGATATTGACTCGACTCATGCAATAACTTGCCAGACAAAAACTACCACCGATGGATATATTACAAAATTTTATGTACAAGGATATCTAGATTTTGAATTTGCATAAGACTTATTTGTGAGATGAATTTGAGGAAAGTTTCTATAGAAACTACCTACTCTTATCAAGATGTTGGTTATTGAAAAGGCTATGGTGCTTATTCCTACCAACATGGAGTAATCACTTTAGGCATTATGGAGAAGCATTCGATATAGGAATGAATGATGCATAACTAAGCAAAAGAACTTGAACCTAAACCCAAAATATAGAGGACGTAGAGAAATAGAGTGAGAATAAAATTATGGGATTAGAAAGAAAGCTATGAAAACAAAGAAGGTGGAATAAACAAGATAACCCAAGGAGTAAAATAGAGAATGTAGAATATAGGGGAGCCTAGAGAGAGGCTTCCACAAGTTCCAAAAATTAGATATTTTGGAGATTATGTAGAATGAGAAATAGAAGGGCCCAAGAAAGAAGTGGACAAATATTGGGATATAGAGGATATGGAACATGACAAAGAGGAGTAAGAAAGTAAATTAATAGTAGAGAAATTAGAGGATAGTGGTAGAGTTCAGTTACAAGGAATGATATTATTTAGACCAGGGAAATAATATTTTCTGGAGGAAGTTATGCAAAATCATAAGAAAATCATAGTTTTAAGATCATAGATATAAAAATTTGAATAAACTAATCATTCATCTCATAAGTATGAATCTACGAAGCCCATTTTATCTCCAACAAAGAAAAAATAAAGTGTAGTGGTTAGGATAAAAGGAAATTGGTTTAAGTCATTTTCAAATGAATTTGGTAAAGTTAGTGTAGAAACTAAGAACACAATAGACAAGAAGTTAGAAGAGGCTGATTATATTTTACCACTAGTTTTAAGACACCTATAAATACTAGTTTGTAGAATCCATTAGTATCAGTTAAAAGTGAATCAAGTATGAAATTAAATATAGGAATGTTTATTAATTTGACACCATATGATGGGTCTTTTGACCCTGAATAATTTTTTTTAACCTATGATATGAAATGATAGGTTAAGAGAGTGACTGTTAAGGATGTGAAAAAGTGTGAGCTCATCAGAGCTTTAATAAGATGAGTTTTGGAGTTAGTTTATAAAATGGATGCTAATTTTATAAGTCTTAAACAAATCAAGGAATAGTTAATTAAAAAATTTAAGATGAAAAAATTATTAATCTAGACCATTCAGGATATTAAAGATATTTGGCAATGAAATGAGGAATTAGTATGGGAGTATGATCACATATTCTTAGATGTAATGAACAAAGTTGATTTTATTTAAAAAGATAAAGATAAGGTTGCCTATTTTATAGAGGGATTATGATAAAGGATTAGGTTTTCCATTATGCATTCATAGTTATTCACTGAGGCTAATGTATGAACAACTACAATTTAGGTAGAACAAATTGAGGATTATGGAGATGACCCATCAACTGACTCTAAAATTGAGATGAAAATAGGTGTTTTTATTAGGAATATGGATGAGATTCATGAGAGAAATAAACCCAATATGGGTCCATGGTGTATGGAGTGTGGTAAGGAAGGACATCATAAGAATGATTTTCCTAAAATCAAAACAAATTTTTACAACATATGTAGAGTAGTAGGACAAGCAGAATCAAAATGTCACCTATCAAAATAGTACATTCAAACCATAAAGCTTGTATTGTAATTTTTGTGAGACAAAAAATCATGACAAGAAGAGTTATCATGCTCGGTAGGAACTAAAATAGGACATCACTAAGAACATCTGCATAGTTGCAGCCTAATAGATACTTAATGCAAAGTAGAGAATTCTAAACCCAGAGGTAAAAATGTCTAGCACAACATAAGGTGTTCTGAGGTGGATACATTAGTCACCATAGTATCAATCCCTGGGTTTGGTAGGATGGAAACCATCATCTCCACAATATTAGTACTAGTCATCATGGAATATTGTAATTTCATAGCCACATAATCAAATTGGACTCTATCATCTCCTCAATGACATTATGGTGGATATGATACTTAATAACAATAACAAGGGGATTTGATGGGAAATAATCATAAGGTTGGGATTTCAAAGAATAATGAAGATATCAAGGAGGGTAATAATGAGGTCAAGATAATGATAATCAATAAGATTGTTAACCCATTCAAGGATTTTTGTGTGGTGAATATAACCACTTTTCATGAAACTACCCTACTAACCCTCAAAGATAGGTGTAATTCACCTATTGTAGAGTTGTACATCAATACCATATTAAATATTACCTAGTTTTAGAGAAGTAGAGGAAATAAAAACCTATGAAAAAACATAAATATTATAAATTCATAGCTTAGGGAAGATGCGTTCATGAAAGTAGTCATAAGGAAATAACACGTAGAGTAAGGATTACCTCCTTTAGAAATGCCACATGATAAATGAATCACAAAGGTTCAATAGGATAAGTATCTTGACCCTACAAGGGAAAAAGGCTTGATGTACCAAGCAACACAAGTTTTTTAGAACATATAATAACAAGTTATATATGAGGGTGATGTTGCAGCCATTGATGTGCATATGTATGGGTAGATTATTTTTATAGTGAGGTAAGAGAGAGTAGTGATTACTTTGATGGACCTTTTAAAACTTTTAATCACTTTGTGAAATGAGGATATCTCATAAAATATTACAAATCTCTTGAATAACTTGTTGGAGTGTGCACAATGCTGTTAATAACATACTGACAAGGTTGTTTTGTACATAAAAACTAAGAAACCTTGGGATGCTGAGTCACACATGGATATTGAGTTGGTAGGATATGAAGTACCTAACACTATGTTTGATTTTGGAAACATAGTGAATATGATTCCTCAGTTTACTTGGAAATTTATTGGATGACCAACACTTAACTATAGCCCAATCACACTAAGCCTCAGAGACTATGGTAGGGTAGAGCCTATTAGTTGACTGGAAGTTATATAAATAAAATTAAATGACCTAAGATTATGAGGGAATTTTGAAGATATTGACATGAAAACTGATGAAACACACTATCCTACACTAATTATTAAGAAGTGGGCTTATGATGGTTAGATGGCCATTAACATAGTGCACAATCAATTAGAAGCACACCAAGGGGATAAAATCATCATTATACTTCTGAATAAAGTAAAGCACAAGACATACATCATACCTAAGGATTCAAATTCACCATATGCATATGGTTATAATAGTTGGTGCAAGGTGGGTATAAAATCTAATCCTAATGCCTATGAGCTAAAAAATATAATTTTTTTCAACTAGGAATGTAACCTCAACAATAGTTACAAATAATTGAATAATTTGTTTACAACCAATGGTCACAAAGGCAATAGTTTTTTAGTTTTAAATGGATGAATGCAGGTCACCTTTTGTGTGACCACAAATTAAGTCCAAAGTGGATTTTGTATACAAAACATGTGTCACATTTATGGACCATATAAAACCAACAAAGGAAGGTATTTTACCCTAGGAGACTATGCCCTTAGTTAGTGGTGACTCATATACCTACATGCTAAATTACTCAAAGGGAGATCATGAGGTACACCCAATGCATATGGTATTTGTTATAGAATGTCAAATATTTTAATAATTTACAACTGATGACCTGAATCAATTTATTTCAAGGATTAAACATCATGTGCCAAACATAGATCAAATGGTCAATGCACTCAATTATGCACTAATAAGGACTACTATGACTTGGTGGGTAGTCCATAGGATAAAATAGTTACCATGGGATGAGGCCTATGAACAAGTGTGCTCAATTCCAAATACCATCTAATGTCTAAAAATAATGGCCCATTTCAAGGAAGAATAGTGCCTAAAAATGCATGTGCATAAGTGTGTGGTTGTATGGACTATGTGGGGTATAGAACCTAAATATTGGACACACATATTTATATATACTCTTACAGGGCTTACAAAAATGTGGTACATGCACTAAGAACATAAACATGAGACAAAGAATTTTCCATACGTTCAACGAAATTTCATTCAATTTTTTTTAAGGATGAGAATATTTAGTTACAAAATGCTCTGTAAAAGTTAAAAATATATGTTCTAGATGAGCATAAGATTTAATTACTATGAAAGACTCATGTTCATAGTAAGAAGAAACTCAAGATTTGAATCTAGATATTATAAATTATGAATGAAGTAAAAAAAAACTATCAAGTTTTCATAAAACCATACAATAAGATTACAGATGATGAAGAATTGGTAGAGTCCATTGATAGTGATGAGGACTTATATTTTAATGAATTATTTGAACTAGAGTGAGAAGTGGAGGAGCCTAAATCCAAACTTGAATATCAAAATGAAGACTAGCTACCATGAAATCTTAATATCCAAGAATATGAAGGACATTGAATAATGAAAGATTACATTCCAAGTGATTCTAATAAAATATATCAATAGCCCTGAAGGAAGTTGGTAGGAAATATTGGGATAAAACCAACACTAAAAATTGCAACTTTGGGTGACTAATGGATACACAATGAGACTTCAAAATAATTATAATTATTGTGAGATTACCACAATGTTTTTTCAATATAATTCACATAAGTAAAAGGGGTAGACCCTTATTTAGGTTAAATTCACATAGGATTAAAGGAGTGTGCATGGCCTATGAAAAAGTGACCATACAGGCTAAACCCAATATGAAGGTGAAAGTAAAGGCTAAACTAGATCACATGCAAGATTCAGGCATTATATATCCAAGAGAAAAGGTAGAATGGATCAATCTAATGGTAGTATACCCTAATAATTCTATGGAAATTTATATGTGTAGGGACTACTGTGTGCTAAATAATGCTTGTATATATGATCCTTCTAATTCCTTTTATAGGTAAAGTCTTTGAGTCAGTCACAATACATGAAGTGTACTCTTTCACTGCTGGGTTTAATGGGTATCAACAGATTCCAATTATAGTAGAAGATAAATCTAAGACAAAATTTGTAATAGAATGGGGATATTTTATCTATAAGGTCACACTTTTGGGGCAATGCTCTAGCTGTGTTCTATAGAGTAGTGGTTATTACCTTTAAAGATTTCATCCATGACTTTATCGATGTATATGTAGATGATCATGGTGTTTTTACGTATTCAATGAACACTTGTATAATCTATGATTTATGTTCAAATGATGCTAATCTCTGCACATTACACTAAACTTGAAGAATAAACTTGAAGAAGTGCTTGTTCTTCACAACTATTTGGTGTTCTATTGGGACACATAGTATGTAGGGATGGGATCTTGGTAGACCAAAACAAAATTGTAGTAATGATATGTATAACAACTACCATAAGTTCTATAGAGGTCTGATCATTCTTGGGGCATACATGATATTATAAGAAATTAATCAAAGGCTATGTAGCCATATCTAATCTAATGGAGAAGTTACTACATAAAGCTACAAAGTTTGAGTGAAAAATGAGTGCCAAACAACTTTCATGGATCTAAAGTACAGATTAGTTAAATACCAATTTTGGTTTTTCCTTACCAGAGCAAACCTTTTCATGTTAATGTAGATGCTTTAAGAATTAAAATATGAGTTGTTCTCATACATCTAAGAAACTATATATTGCAAAAAAAAATTATACAATGACATAATGTGAAGTCCATGGTGTTTTTACTCCAAAAGTTTAGACATTATCTTCTAGAAATGCCATATGATTTTTTCACTAATCACAAAGTTATGTGATAGTTAATAAGACTATGTTGGGAGGAAGGATTTCTCATTAGTTGATGCTATGATAAGAATTTTAGTTCAAGATCAATGTGAATCTAGGAAGGGAAAATGTAGGTCTAGATAATTTGAGCCGAATATGCAATGGAAAATAACCTAAATAATTACATGATGAATCACCAGATGTACATCTATTTGACGCTCCTTGAGAAAATGAAATACATCACACATTTTTGGAACAAATGATCTTTCTTAGAATTATGTTAAAGGTATAAGAAGAAATTTATTGCAAGAGCCATGTTGTTCAACATTATTAATGGGTTTTTGTACAAGATGGGGAAAGATGATGTACTATGCATAATGGATTTAGAGCATGAATGAACTCAAATTTCTAAAGAGGCACATAAAGGAATCACAAGTACATATTTCATAGCTGAATCAACTACAAGGAAGAGATTATAAAGTGGTCTATGGTTGTCAACTCTATTTTAAGATGCACATCAGGATGCAAAACACTATGATATATGCCAAAGGATGAGCAAGCCTAATCAGAGAGATGAGATTCCATTGAATCCTATGCTAGCAGATCATCCATTTGAGTAATGGAGATTAAATTTTTTTGGTTCAACCATCCCACCTAATAAGCACAACAATGTTAGATACATCATCATTATAATTAACTACTTCACTAAATAGGTGGAAGTTGTTACAACTCCAAGTTACAGTGCTAAGGATGCAATCGAGTTCCTATGTGAAAATATTATAACCATTTTTGGATGTCTAATCAAACTGATCAAGGATAGAGGTATATATTTTTAAATAATACCATCAAGAATCTCACTAAATAATTCATGATATTTCACCACAAAAACACAACTTATCATTTACAAGCTAATGGACAAGTGAAGGCATCAAACAAAGTCTTGGGTGAGATGTTCACAAAAATATTCAATGTCTAAAGAGATGATTGTAAGATTGGATTCCTATGATTATATGGGTATACATAACAAATTAAAAGTGCATGATAGGTTTCACACCATTTCAACTTGTCTATGGAATTGAAGCAATAATGCATATGAAATACATAGTTTCTAGTCTACACATTACATTGATCATGAGACTAGGGGATCAAGATTATTTGTAGACAAAGTTGATGGATTTAAACAAAATAGAGGAAAATAGGCAAAGATCACAATAGAGTCAAGAAGTTCACATGCAAGCATGGCATGATCACAATCTATGATCTAAATAATTTTATCCAGAATAAACAATCTTACTATATGATGCTAGATTCAATATAGTTCATGAAAAATTTGCATTATATGGAAGGGACCTTATATCATTCATGATGTCTCACAACAAGGAAAAATTGTCTTAAAATATCTCCAAAGAATCATTATTCCAAGATGTGTAAATGGATGTAGACTTAGGCCTTATCATCATTAATCTCTATTAGTTATCATAGAAAAATTGAGAGAGGGTGATGAATAACACTATATAGGTTAATATTTTTGCTTAATGTTTTGTTTTATTATTTTGGTTTTAGGTTTGTGTGTTTCTATGATGTAATATATATATCACATGACATCAGAACTAGAGTTGAAAAGTTAAAGTTGCAGAGTGTGATTTGTGACCAATTTTAGCCTAAGGGGAAGATATCTCGTAGTGGGTACACGAGGATCATCAATTAAGTATGGGTATGAGACATAGACAACCAAGGCATGGAGAAAGGATGATCAATGGTCATTCAAAGCCATTAATGATGATATAGTTGAAAGATTGTATTTTTCCCAAAGCAGATTGAATATGAGAATGAAAAGATGTATAATAAAAGAAAGTTTATAGGTGAGAGTAGAACACATCACATCAATAAATATCACTAGATAAACAAATTAATTTAAAAATACAATAGCAACTATCACATCACTAGTAACCAGTTGACATTAATTTACAAGTTAAAATAATGTACAAATAACTCAACATATTTAAATAGTTCTGATAGAGGGATATAAGCTACACAAATTATATAATAAGAGGAAAAAAGAATACAAAGGACATTACACACATTTGAGAATAAGAGACATGAAATTTTAGTCTATTTTAGTCAATTGTGTACAGATTCCTTGATAACACCACTCAGGTTAGCATTTTTTGAAGGAAATATATAGTAGGAACAATGGATCATGCACAGATTTTAATCTCTCTTATAGATGCACATAAAGTTAGAAATGGGGATTGGGATGATAGTATAAAAAACTATATATCATGATCCAAACCCATATTAAATCATTGAAGCCATAAATGCCAACATGTTCAAGCATGACCAATTCAAGGAAACACAAGTAGGAGTCATAACACTCCAACACCCTCTACAAGGTTTTGATATTGAGAAACTCAATAAGCTTCATAATTTTGGGTAGTTAAATAAGGTTATGTTCACATTACTCAATATATACAATGATGGTATGATTCATCTTTCACATGATGTTACCTCTTCATCAAAACTATAAGTATGGCACAAGCAACATGACTTCTAGCTTGGGGAAAATCCCTTCTACCTTATAAAACTAAATCTCCACCCATTCATTTGTATACAAAATAAAAGTATACTAAGACATCAAAGGGATATATATCGACATGATAAAATACATATCAATGTACATTATCTCTGAGTGTATCACTAAGTGGTTCTACCATACCACCATGAGCATATGATAGGTAACAAAAGGGGTCATTGACATTGCCTACCAGATGATTTAGATGCATGATAACTTCAATTGGCTTGAATTTTTGGCCTCTAAAATTACAACCAACATTAATAAGTTCCTTTTTGGAACATTGTAGGTATTCTAATACTAATTTTTGGTCCTTTTACTCTATTTTATATATTGGAATTTATAAAGGGTCTGGTCAACTAAAATGTAGACTTTTGGCCTATGACTACATTTGCCAACATGGCCTAGACCAAGATTGGGAAATAATATAATCAATTATATAGGTCTAACCAATGATGGATTTAGATTCAAGCCATGATCATTTTGAACCCTTGGGTACCAAAGGATATGCTATAGTATTTAGGGTAGCATGTATTTATCATAAATCTATATAATGGGATTCATATCAAAGTCCATAAATTTACCAAAGTAACAACTCCACTGCATTTATTCATTACCATGTTGAATGATAAGATGAAAGTTATGTGACATAAAGCTTTAGTTGTTAATGTAGATGATATTTATAGATTATATAACACCTCAGTCTTGTACATTTGTCAAACTTAGACCTTACTTTTTCCTCTTAATTCTAGACATTTCTCACTTTCAGAAGTCTTACATCTACTCTATCTTGTGTCCCTTGGCCTATCTCTTGGTTTAACTAGTCTTATGTTGATGACCTAGACCTGATATCTTGGAAATAATGCTTAAAACATGTTTATCTTCCACCTTTAAAAGTTATAACATGCACCTAATTTCTTATTCCCTGAACACTAGTGTCCTAGATAGACACCTACATCAATGTAGGTATCCTACTCTGACACAATTTTATATTTCCCTAAAGTCATCTAATTTACAAATGAAATATATCTTAATAGTTAGCCTAAGTGATTTAATGTGAGTTATTTATCAAAAGGGATTGATATAAATACAAGATCAACCCTCATTCATTCCTCACCTAGAAACTTTTGACCCACTCACTAGGCAAATTACAAAAGGCATTCAATCAAGTGCTCATATGGGCAAAGCTTCCTTATTTTCTCCTATTTTCATATCAATCATAGTAACAACACATACATAGTTATGAATTACTAAAGGAGTATCCCAAGAGATATATTTGACAAGTTACAAGCTAGGCCACTATTGTAATTTATTTCCACATATTGTATGATTCACACATAAGCCAACATGTAGGGGAGAACTACACTAGTCTAAGGCCCTCTTCAAAATATTGGATATGTAAGAAACAAACATTTTAAAAAGCGTGTTTGGTGTCAGATCGACATTGTGTATGAAGATGAAAAACTAGGGTTTTGTAATTTCATGATGATTGATAGTCCATGACCCAGAACTAATTGCATCAGAGTAAAGGTGAAGACAAACCTAGAAACATCTATGTGATTGCATCATTTTTTAGTAGGTATTCTATAGAAGACACCTACATTAGGTTTAGATAGTAGTATCAATGCAACCATCTTGGGTTGATGCTAGTATCTATGACTCTAGAGGCACCCAATCTAGAATATGATGACTATTCTATAATCCTTTTGTACTCAGCTTCCTACCTGTTCTAGATCCAAAACTCTATCAACATCAAAACCAACTAAGTACATTACTTATTTGTCATTTTCATATTTAGCATAGTTGTACTTACTATTTTTAGCATGTCTCAGTTTAATGAATTTAACATATGTTATTTTTGAGTTTAGCATCTAATTATCATATTATAGAGATAGTTTATTACCCTTGAAACATAAGCTATATCTATCCCCTTTAACCCTAGATAACCCAAATATTTTTTTAAGGTTAAACATTTGGTGAACTTGATTCTTGTGAATGCAATTTTTTTTTCTGATATAGGGCTTCCAAGCCTCTTATGGTTTCAAATTATTGTGATGGATTTTTATATCTAAAACTTTACCCTAAGGTTTTACCCTCCTTTGGTCACAAGGGATTCATGTGAATATGCTTGCAATTGGATTCATCCTTGATTGGTGCATTTCAACCTTCAAATAGATCCATTTTAAAATTCCTCAGAGGTATTTTCTAATTAGAACATTTAAAATGGATACAAAAAAGCCTATTATTCCTCCTAACCCTAAGGAGGGTGATATATCTCATCCCTCTAATCTAGGGTTTGTGTTTTTGAATCCCTAAAATATCAAATCACAAGTATGATCAAGTTAATAAAAGAGTTACAAAATCAGATTGCATACTTACATAATCTAATACATGGTATTGTTAATCACGTGTTTGCATACTCATCTACCAATGTTGGGCCAAACAAGGTTTTATATCAAAAGAAAATTTAAAAAAAGATACATCCAAAATAAGTGATTCCAAAACTGGCAAAAATATTACTAAGGCACAATGTTAGATCCTAAGAGACATGATTCAAAACAAAGTGATCAAACTACCTCCTCTACATCTTATGAGGAGATCTAAATACTACTGTGCATATCATATAATGAATATGCATCATATATATTATTGTTTGGATTTAAATAACCAAATACAAAGTCACAAATATAGTGGTCCTCCTATTATTGATACATCAATTAATAAAACCACTCATATTATGAGTACTTTTCTTAAGACACAAGTGCCAAAACAACAAATATGGGGCACCAAAAGACAATTCAAATAAAGAGAAGGGTCTAAAGAACAAATGAATAGTGAAAATACATTACTAAAGATTTCAATTTTTTTAAATGATATAAAACTACCAAAGGAACCAATGATATTAAAACCATTAGAAAATAAACCATGTGAGTTCCCTTTATTGCTCAATTCGACAACAAGAGGATACAATTCCAAATGATTATGATAGTAGTGATACTATTCCTAATACCAATTTGGTAGATGAATAATTGAGAAAACTTCATATTTATCCACTTGATACCTTACCATATGATCTATTTATACCTACATGACCTGGTACATATTAATTGAATCCATATCTAGAAAGTACATAACCAAATACATATACAATCAAGGCCTACCATGTAGCTTAGGATGTTCATAAGGTATTAACATCCAAGGTGCACATAGATACAAATAATGGCATACCAAAAAGGTTAAAACCATAGAATGGCATGTTTATTTATTCATATAAAGATACTCTAAATGGTATATCACATGTTCAAGAACAACCTAGGAAGTTACATATTTCCTATACTATTAACATAGGAGATTAATATGATCCTATTACTATAGAAGATTGGTATGATACTGATAATATTGATTATGTAGCATATGAATATGAAACACATGACATAGGGCTTCCATAGAAGCATCTCATTGATGAGATACTTGGGTTATAGTGTCACTTTTGCTAGTCCATAACACCTATTCCCAAATACTAAAAAAATAAAAAACATTCAAAAATATAAAAATATTTTCATACATATTCTATTGGATCCTTGACATCTATGTGTTAGTTCCATGTTGGTAGATGACATATCAATTAATCCTACATATAAATATGTGTCACACTTTTACTTGAGTGTGATAAAAGCATACACCGATACATGATCTATTACTATTTCTTTTGTTAGGCCTTCTCTATACTCATGTCATATGGACATTGGAGGCATTCACCTTTATGATCATGACACATCTATTTTATATCATTCTATGGTCACTTTTCATTATCATGTTTGAGATTATATATACTTAAACATGCATTTATCCATGATTATATCTTTCGTAGTGTATTTGATATATTATGCACTTAATGTTTTTTGCTAACACATTTGATCCATGGGTTACTATGATATGTTTATGCTGGTTGTTTATGATTTACTTTATGCACTTCCTTGAGTGTTTTGCCTTGTTATTGTCTTACTTGGTTGAGCATTTGAATATGCTTTTTTTTTATGGACCCTGTGCCTATGTGTGATTTCTTTGATATTTGAACATGACATTATTTATTGTATGGAAATTTGAATATGTCATTCTTGCTTTCATGGAAATTTGACTAAATCATGTCCCTTTGATTATGTGACATTTGAACATACCCCTTGTTTGGAGTCTCCAATCACCATTATATGTTGACTTGCTTTAGAGTTCTCTTATGTATGTGCTTGATGTGCTTGTTGAACTTGTATTATTACTATTTAGATGTTTACATGAGATTTATCATGCATCTTAGGTCTTCATGTGATCACATTGTTCTATGCACTTTAACACTACCTTTACCTAGACATGATATTCTATATTCTACATGGTTCCATTCAAAAATTATACAATTATCCTATCCTTTTGAGGTGAGGTAGCTACCAATTTTTATTCTTCCCTCACTTAAAATGGGGTCCATATCAATAGGGGTATGTCAAATAGGCATGTTATTCATATTTGGCACAATTTTTATATTTATTGGGGGCATGCTTTAGAGTATGCACTCCACACTTATTCACATTTGGCATAGTTTTCAAATTTAGTGGGGGCATGCTTTAGAAGCATGTTCTCCACACTTATTTAGTATATTCATAGTTTTAGATTCAGTCAGTACATGATTTATAAGATGTTATCCACACTTATTCAGTACTTTAAAAATTTCAAATTTAACGAGGGCATGCTTTGGAAGCATGTTCTCTAAACTTATTCAATATTTGACACACTTAGAATCAGTGGGGGCATGCTTTAGAAAAATGTCTTCCATATTGAAACTTATTATAGTTTTTATATTTATCCATATATAGTGGGGGCATGATTTGGAAGCATGTTATCCACACTTACACAGTTTATAAATTGGCCAAATCACACAATTATATAATTTAGATTCACAATTGTGGTAAAGTTTTAAACATTAGAACCATTATAATACACATTTTCAACATGAGATTTATCTAAGATGCATATGAATTCAATGTGTACCTAATATTTAAAAATCCAAATTAGTTTAAAATTTCAAAACACTCTCATGGACTGTCATCACCCACCAAGATGTACTTTTATGGAATGTATTGAGCCAATCTGTTGTAGTAGTTGGTTTACTTTTAGTATGATTGAGGTGATTAAATCACTCAATATTGCCAAGTTTTTAGGTTGGAATTGATTGTTTCATCCACCCTTACCAATTTTATAATATGAGTTTAATTTTTTCACTCATGCTCACGAGGATATAAGTATTATTGGGCTACATGGTTGAGCTAGTCTAAATTGTTGGGTAACAACTCACCTTTTTCTCCAAGGTTGGGGGCATGTGCCTTTCAATCTCTCTTTCTCTCTATCTCCTTAGATATATGCACTTTATAGATTTATATATTTGTCCCAATCTCAATTTAATATTCTTATAATGATACATATTTCAAATTGACTTACCAATAGGCAATGCAATTACATCAATACAAAGGTGTACGTACTCCTAAACCTTGCTCTTTTAATTTCAATCTTTTTAATACCTTCAATTTCAGATTATATGCACTAATTATATACTTTAACATGACCTTTGTTTTAGGTTAGTCACCAATGAATCACTCAAGTTGGACTCAAGCAAAGGTAAGGTATGTTATACACACCTAAGTACACATTTCTTATTCTTTAAACTAGTAATTTAATCACTAGTTTAAAGGGGGGTAAATGTAGATGATATTAGTGGATTATATATCACCTTAGTCTTGTACACTTGGGAAAACTTATACCTTAGTTTTTCCTCTCAATTATGGACTTTTCTTACTTTTATAAGTCTTGCATTTATTCTATCTTGTGCCCTTTAACCTATCTCTTGGTTTCACTAGTCTTATGTTGATGACCTAGACCTGCTATCTTACCCAAAATGTTTAAAACATGTTTATCTTCCACCTCTACAAGTTTTGAGCCTATAAATACTTCACTGTTCCCTGGATAGTAACATCTTGGACACATACCTACATTGACATAGGTGTCTTACTCTGATGCAAGTGTCTAGTGCCCTAAAGTCATCTAATTTACAAATGAAACATATCTTAATGGTTGGCCTAAGTGTTGTAATATAATTTATTTATCAAAAGGGATTGATATAAATATAAGATCAACCCTAATTCATTCCTCACCTAGAAAATCCTTATCTAATCACCATGAAAATTATAAAAGGCATTCAATCAAGCACTCAAGTGAGTAAAACTTCCCTATTATCTCCTATTTTCATATCAGTCATAGGGACAACGTATACACATGTTTGCAGTACTGAAGGAATAATAGAGAATTATATTTTCCATGTTACAAGTTTGGTCATTATTGTAATTGCATTCCATATATTACATGATTCACACACAAGCCAATATGTAAGGGAAAACTGCATCAGTTTAAGGTCCTCTTCAGATTATTGGCTATGTAGGTAACACTCATTGATAAAGGGGTCTTTGGGGTTAGCTCGACACCATGTGCCTACTAACCCATTTTACACCAAGGTGACTATAAGTATGAAGAACTAGGGTTTTAAAATTGTAGGGAGAGTGAAAATCCATGAACCAGATATGAATGCACCAGAGTGAGGGTGAAGACAAACCTATATGCATCTAGGTGGTCACATCTTTTTCCAATAGGTATTCTGTATAAGACACTTGAATCAAGTTCATATATTAGCATGAACATAGCCATCCTAGGTTGATGCTAGTGTCCACAACTTTAGAGGCTCCCAATATATAATTTTATGACTATTCTATAATCTTTTTTTGATATACTTACTCCTTGTTCTAGATCCAAAATTATGTCAACATTAGAACTAGCTAAGTACATAACTTATTTATCATTTCTAGTTATACTTACTATTTTTAGCCTACCTTAATTTAATGATTTAAGCAAATTTTATATATGAGTTTATCATCTAATTGTCCTGCTATAGAGATAGTTTATCACCCTTGTACCTTAATCTATCTATTTTAAACTTTTAGGGTTTAACTATGTACATCCTATGTTTAGATTGAAGGGCCATGATGTCTAAATCAATTAAATAATATGCAATAATTAAGTATTTATTTGTTATAGATTTTGACCTTTAAATTTCTAAAAATAGTAATAAATAGGAATAAATATAGACTTATCTAAAAAGTGACTATTGTGGATGATCTGGGTTCTAAAAATTGAGTTCTAGATAGTTCTGACTATCGTCAATAAAATTATAAAATCTGTTTGCTCACTAGATAGTAGCACCCTACTTGAATAGTAGCACCATGTTGCTATAGTGTCTTTAAGGTGGTGCTAGTGTCCCTTTTGAAGGACTGTTCCTATTTTCTAAGATCACTTGCACCTATGTTTTTAGGTCCTATTCCTATGCAAATGAAATCTAGAGCTCTTTGTTATGCCTAGAAAACCTAATTTAGTGTGCAAACCATAATCATCCTTACAATTATGGCATGAATAATAATTATGTGTTTGTTAGTAGGATAGGCTAGACATCCTCAACACCATGCTATGAAGAGAGTTGCCTACATACCAATACTTTAAAGAGGGATCAATCCTGATGTAGTTCTCCCACTTAGTGTTTGATGCAAGTGCAAGTGAATGTTAGAATGAGAGTAAACTTGGATGCCTTGAATGTTATTAAGCTTTGAAATATTTGAAAATTGGGCTTAGGGCTGATATAGACGGTAGTATGCAAAATTAGGTTAGAATAAGGATCAAATACCTTAATTTTTCTTAGCTTGCCTTTAGTTTGTATAGGTTTTTGCATCTATTTTCCATCTAGTGAATAAGGGTCAAATAAATTTGTATTTATAGAGATCTATAGCTTATGCAGATAAGAAAATGTGCTTAGGCCAAACCTAGGAGGGGTACACATTTGAAAAAGTATCCATTCAAGAGAGTTAGGGATAAGGATAGTAGCACCTAATTGGGGAGACTAGTGCCATGTGGTTGTAGTGTACCAAATGTTACACTAATGTCTACTTGGAGGACTACTAGGCAAGTTGGGTTGGGATATGAGAAATTTGTCTTGGGATTGTATTTGAGATGATTGTAGGTGTTTGTGGTTTGCATAATGAGTGGAAAAGTATGACAAAGGCTCTAAGATAGGTCTAGGGCTAAGCTAGGAATATGTTAACTCAAGTGACACTCTTAGAATCCAATTACCAATTTTAGGTGATTATATTTTCCCCCCATTTATGCTAAAAATGCAAAAAAGTGAAATGACTAGTATAAAGGAAAAAGAAGCATACCTGGAATTACCTTGGAAGTGAAGCCATTGTAACTGAGTCTTAGTATGTGAATCTGGGTATGTGCATGTGAAACATGATCCAAAGCAATGTCTTATAATGAAACATGCAAAAATCAATCCTTACATAAGAGATGATCAAAATCAAAAGACTATGCTCAAATAAAGTAACTAAGTAAAGCTGAGTAAAGAGAGAGGAAACAAATGAATGCACCTCATTGGGTATGTGAACCAATGCATGAACCTAGTGACAACCTATGGGTGAGTGTACATAGTGATCATATCATTAAATAGATTATATTGAACTAATGGCTTTCTCAATCTTCATATGGTGGCTCAAAAACTCAATCTAGTTTTTAATCCATCATTACTCACCCCTACTCAGTGGATCTTGATCTGTGAATAGATTGGATAAGATTGTAAGTGTGTTTATTGAGTATCTAATAACTAAATATGTGTAACTAAACTAAATGTGAGAGTGATCATGCCATGCATGATACCCCAAATTTGATCAATTAATATGAATCTGAGCTAAATTAATGAATCTAAGTAAAATTAGAACATAACTTTCAAACATGTGAATGTATCTGTGCAAATATGTACTATACCTAATGTACTAGTCTGAATAATCTAGACTATCCTAAAGTTGGGGTTACTAGACAGTAGTACATTATACTAGCCATTAGTGCCTTACAATGCTAGTATCTTTATCTAAGTGCACATGTCTACCTAGTTTTAAATTTGGGTGAACTATACTACTTTTTGAGTCTCTATTCTTTTCTATGTCTACCTTGTGTCTAATTTATAAAACTAAGCTTGTGTGCTAAAATTTATCTGTGAATAGCAAAGTAGGAGCCTGATCTCTATGAAAACCCCTAATAATTCCACCTCTTTTGAGGGTAGTTATGAAATATGTATAAGAATTTCCCTATAAAGAAGTATCTCTACAAAATATGTTAGCTGGAGAATATGCATGATATTCTAATATAATATATAAACATAACATTAGAATGTAAATGAATCTAAGAATAAGTAGGAAATGTAAGATGTATGCTATAATATATCATTGCACAATGGTGTTAAGATAAATGTAATAAATGTGTATAGTATAAAGTTTGAGTAACTACCTAAGGGATGGAGCATGATGTGCATCACTGCACCCAAGTAGGAAGGGTAGATGCATGGGGTCTCTCATGCCATAAAAAAATGGTGTATGTGTAATAATTAAATACAAGTGTCATGGTCAATAATCATACAAAGAAGCATACATACAAAACACATGAGGCACGTAAAAGTAGGCCAATAGATCAAAATACAAGAGACATGGGCACACATCACTAAATCTGAGAATGAAGACATACAAAGACATGTTCAAATGCCTGTACACACAAGCAACAAGTAATTTATCTTAAAGACACATATAAGGACATGTTCAAATGTCTACATATAGAAGTATAAAATCACACATAAGGGACATGGGCACATGTCCAAGGCATATAAATAAATAAGTAGCATATATTCAAAGAGCAATGGCATATTCAAATGCCCTCAAAGTGGAAGAGGCATAGAGAACACAATCAAGTCTAATTTTCTTATATTTTCCAAGTCTCTCAAATATTTTGTGAAAAATATCTAGATGATTTACTCTAATTTTATATTTACCCAATATGTCATCCATGTAATCTTAGACTATATCATGAATATTATATTGGAATATGACTATCATCATCTATTGATAAATCATACTTGCATTCTTCAAGCTAAAATTCATGAATTGAAAGAAAAACATTCTCTAAGGTGTGGACATTGTTTTGTGTTGATCTTTAGGTGTGATTATGATTTGAATATAACAAAAAATGAAATCATGTATAACTATGTAGTACAAATATATGTAAATGCTTGGATGTGAATATGCCAAGTATAACTAGTGATAGTTAGTAAAAAATATAAGCAATGAGTAACATTGATTAACATCAAGATATATCAATGCATAAAATGGAATGTATAGTAATTAAAGATAAAACTTGTTAGTAGCAACTATGTATGAGATGCCCCCAAGTGGGTGGATGTATCAAATGAATAAACCTAGATCAATGTATATGCCCCTAGTGGGTAGATGATAGCCAATTTGGATCAGTGTAGTGGACTGAAGTTGTGTATGTAATATACAAGCACTCGATAAAAATAATTGAAGCATATGTGTATGATAAAACTAATAATAATAAGATAGCTAGAAATATGTAATATATATTAAGTAGTATAAATGTAAACATAACAATGCATACAATTTGTATTTTTTTGTATTTTCTAAGTAAATATTTGAATGTTTTTATATTTTGATATGTTATATATTTTTTTGTTTTCTAGATATAAGCTATGTGCAAGAAAATGAAAATAAACTATGTAAAAGGAGTGAGATATAAAAGGAAATATGTACAAGGGTAGGAACCATACTAACCAATGAGTCTCATGTGAGTCTTGCTATCACTGTGACCTGTGTCAAAAATAGAAATGATAATATCTCATATAGTGTGATTGTTATGCTATAGTTGAATGTTATTGCAATAGGTATCCGGGTATTATTAAGAATAAGGAATACGTAGAGGGTAGGTTAGTATTATGTTAGTCTAATAAAATAAATCAAAGCAACACACTAAAATCCTAACACCTATAGCCTAGGCACTAGGGGATCATATGCAACAATCATGCATATGAAAACACAACTAAAACATAAAATAAAACCTTCTTTTACCTTCCTTGGAGCTCCAAATGGCTTTATTAACTTGTGCATCAAGAAATCTTCATTAATGGAGCTTTGTTAGCTTCACCTTTCCTTGGCACTTCGGGGGGATAGCTTGGTTTAAGATTTGAGCATGATAACACTAATTTCAAAGTATTTGGGAATTATAACACTACACCAAAAGATCTTATTGAAGATATTTGTGTATAATAACTTTGTACCAAAATAGCTTAGAAATCACTAGGCATGCCCTTATATTTATAGCCTCAAGAATGAACTCTCACTGAAGGTGAGTTTAAAAATGGAATGGGTTGAAAATAACCCTAGGTGATTTGAGACTAACTCTAGTTGAGTTAAAAGTTGTCATGTAATTATGATTTTTAATTACTAAACATGACTCTCAAATTAGATATTTTGGAATATTTTGAAAGAGCTTGACAACTCATAAAGGCAATGATGAAAAGACTTGATATTTTGATTTTTGGAATTTTCATATTTAGATATTCATTAATTTCAAATGGATAATTCAACTAAACATTTAATATTTTTTAATTATATGATTTAATTTAATAAATTTTTTTCTCCTTCAAGATTTGATCAAGTGCCCCACTTAATGGGTCCATAGGCCAAACTGATAGTTTTTATATTATAAGGTGATTGGAGGTGAATCCATGAGAGGTTATTGTTGAATATAGGCTACTATCCCAAATAGGGATGTCTCAACATGATTCTGAGCATTGATGAATGATGCATAGACAAAATTGAGATATTAAGTGATTTTTAGGCTTAGGTAGGCATCAATCTAAAGTCTGGTCAAAAGCCAGTTATGGCCAAAATTAGGTGTCTATAGTTTTCCCCTATTTGGAAAGGTGTTTTAAGATATAGGAAAAATAAAATATTCTCAAAGAATGAAAAGGTCCTGTATGCCTAATGATCCAAATAGTGATGGATGAGCTTTGGATGCCCCTTCGAGGGAGTAGTTGATAAACAAGGTTGGTGATCGGTCCCTCAAAAGAAGGAGAATAATGAGACCAAAAGGTAAAATGGGATGGAAAAGACTAATTTTACCATAGGTAGTATAATCAGTGGCACAATGAGCTACCCCAAGGGGGTAGATAAAAAGGATGATCTACCCAAAGGCGATTATAATCATCGACATAAGATAAGGGTACCAAGAGAATGATTTTCCCAAAGGTAGTTATAATCAATAAAAGGGAAAATAATGATTTGCCCACATGTGGTTATAATCATTGGTAGAATGAAAAAATGTCCTAGCTGGGTGGATAAAGATAATGATTTGCCCAAAGGTGGTTATATTCATTATCACAATGATAAGTCAAAAACATAATGATTTTCCCAAAGATAGTTAGAATCATTGGCACTACGAGTGGGTTGATACACAATGATTTACAAAAAGGTGGTTATAATCATAGGTACTATGAGATTAATATGGAAAATTGGAATAAGGGGCTTACGTACTAAATCCATACTTATGGAGTAAGAGTAAGCTAGTACAGGAGAAAGATGAATTTGGGGAACCTACTAGTATGGAGATGCACATCCTAAATAGCAAGGATTAAAAATTATTTCATGATTTAATTACTCTATATTTGGAAAATGATTTGGAGAGATATAAAATTTTTTAGGTGCCAACGAGAAGTACCACAATCTCATTGATTGTAAGATTTCTTGAGCCAATTTTTGTTATAGTACATGATAATATGTACCATGATATAAAATACCATGAAAAATTGGCCAAAATATGCATAAGGACTGACAAGTGATCCAATAAACACTTGAAAATAATGTACTAATGATAAAAACCATGATGATAATGTTGGCATATGAATATGGATGGACTTAAGTATAATGCACAAGGAATCACCTAATGAATGTAGATATACTAAGTCAAGACATAATAATAAAAGTAAACAAATAGGAAAATGAACAAACAAATAGGAAGAAAAAATACTAAGAAATAAAAGGTACAAAATAAAACAAAACAAAACAATGAGAACAAAAGGAAACAAACATAAATAATGGTTAATCGTAAAGTTAGTGCAAATTACATGACACAAACAAAAGAATAGACAAAAATTTGAGGCTATAGGAAACAATGGCACAAACAAAATGGGGGAATAGAAGAAAAGGAAGGGGTAGTTGAGATGACTCTAGATGAACTAGGCAAGTGATGTTGCCTACATAATTCCATAGATCAAAGGTCCAACATAAAATTCAAGCCAAATGTAGTTTTCCCAAGATATGGGATAGAAGAAAAATGATTATAAGAAAAATATGATTGATGTTATAGAGGAAATATGGGAACGGTCTCTCAAAACAATGAGTGCACGAGAGAGGGTGACTCTCAAAATGATGAGAGTGTAAGGCAGTGGTGCCAACAAAGATGGTGAAACTAAAGGATAAGTGGTTTATTATGAATTAGCTAGGGGTATTAGAATACTTAAGGTAAAGAAGTGGTTGAGTTTGTGATTTTTAGGATTTTTTAGATCTTTTTCAAATGTTTTTGGATTTTCTAGGTATCTAAACTCGATCAAAGAATGATGAGATACTAAATGGTCCAATTTGAAAAATTGTAAGAGCGTTCAAACTTGAAATTGATCACAAAATGATGAGAGTGTGACAAAGGGGTGACTGAGCTAACCTCAACATAAATTAAGCGCTACCTACATAGTCCCATTAAGACCTCAAGTCACTGTAGTTCTAGCTTATAGCAGAGGAATCTAAGTAGAAGAAATTTATCAAATGAGGTAAATGACACAATATGGCATATGATTGGAAAGGTGGGACTTCAAATCATGATAAATATGTTCCTAATTTGCCCATAAGTAGTTATAATTAGGAAATAATGGCATTTATAAATGATACTAATTTGCACAAAGGAGGTTAGAATTAGTAGCACAAAGTGGAATACTGATTTTCCCAAAGGTGATTATAATAAGGAATACTCAAAATGAAATTAAACAAGAAATGAAGGTTGTAACTACCAAACAAATTTAATATTGGTCCAAAATACTATATCTAGAATATTAAATAAACTACTAGAACTTGATTTGAATCCGCTCGCTGAAGGTGGCTGAAAAACCAATGGAAGGGAACCAAGGTCAAAAGGTTGGTTATAGAGGGTAAAAATAACTTTGATTGATAGGGAAGGTATGGTTAGTAGGAAAGGTATGGTAGAATGGTATATGATATGGTATAAAGAAGAATGCTGATATAATGGTAAAATGGAAATAGGCCTCATAAATAATATTTTAGGTCTCTTAAATGAAGTAATGCTTGAGATGTATATAGTTTATTAGCTCATCAAGTCTATCCCCATCTAGTGTAATGAGCTTGTATGGTTTGGAGCCATAATTTTTAATAATGATATATGAGCCTATCTAGTTGGGTTTGAACTTGCCCTTCATCTTCTCAACCATGGTGTTATTTAAGTATAAGATCCCCAAGTTTCAACTCTATGTTTGACCTACTAGTTATAGTTTTCATGAAGTTAGTTCTGGTATGCTTGAAAGTTATTGACAGTAGCCATTCATGTTTCATCAAGTAACTATAGCTATTTTAGGAAGGCTACTCAATAATATTCATCATCTAGGACATGTTTTAATGAGATATATAGAGAAGGTAACTCAACCTCAATAACAAGAATGGCTTCAATGCTATAAACTAGGGAATATATAGTGGCTCATATTAGGGTATGATGATTAGTGTGGTATGCCTAGAGGGTATGGAATATTTATAGGTGCCAATCATGATCAACATCATTAATAATATTTTTAAATATTTGACAATGGTTTTGTTGGATACTTTAGCTTGGCCATTACCTTGAAGGTTATATGTGGTATAAAAATGTTGAGTAATGTTATACTCAACACACAACATTTTGACATCCTTGTTCTTAAATGATCTACCATTATCAGATATAATGTTAGATGGGATACCATAGTGGTAGATGAGATGATTAAAGATAAACTTGGATTTTTTTTTCCAATCACGCGAGGGGTATAGCTTCAACCCACTTAGTGCAATATTTGGTAGTAGTGATGATGTCTTTATGGCCATCATATGAGGTGGGATTAATCTTCCTAATGAGATCAAGTTCCCATGTGGCAAACAACCATGGAGTAAGCATTGGTTTAAGTGTTTTGGTTGGGTCATGAATTATATTGGCATGCCTTTAACATTTATCGCACCTTTTAACATACACAACTACATCTACATCTATAGTTATCTAATATTAATTGGTACATAGGATATTTTTGGCTAAGACAACTCTGTTGGTATGGGCTCCACATACACCTTCATAAAATTCCCATAATGATAATGTTACTACTACCAAATATAAACAACCAAGAAGAGTTCCATTAAAGCTATAGTGGTAAATGGTTGGGCCAAGTAAGGTATAACATGCAACATTATGGGTAAAGGCCTTTTGTTATTTGCATAATAGGTTTGATGGCATGATATGGTCATGAATATAGGTAAATAGGTTTTTTGAGACCAACAATATCACATATCATTATGATGGTTGAAGGTTCATGAGTAGGCACTAGAATATTTTCAATGAGGAATTAATATTCTTTTATCTTGTCAGTATGATAGATCAATAAGCCAGTGGTGGCCATGACATCTACTATCCTATTACTAGCCCTTAGTATGTGTTTAAACTATATTTTAGTGATCTATTGTTTGAGAACATCAATCATGGCCTTATATGACACTAACTTGTCATCTTTGGTTTGGAAGTGGTATGTGACTTGATTGATGATTAACTGAGAATCACTATAAACTGTTAGATTCTAAATATTCCACTGTACTACCTGGTGAAGTCTTACAATGAGTGATTTATATTCAGCCTTGTTAGTATAAGGAAAGTTGATATGGAATGATTTAGGGATAAGATCCCCCTATGGTGTAATACATAATAGGCCTACCCCTGATCCATGTGATGTGAATGATTCATCAAAATATAACTTCTAGTGCTACCCCTTAATTGGTATTTCAATGATGGTCATGATGGACTCATCTGGGAATTGAAAGGTCAGTGGTTCAATATATACAAGGGGAGATTCAATAAGCTAATCTACACATACTCATCCTTTTATAGCCTTTTGGTTGATGTATTGTTTCTTGAACTCACTCAAAATTATGATCCATTTTGCCATGTAGCCTTATAAAGCTATTTTGGATAGTAGATACTTGAGCATATCTTCTTTGGAAATAACTATGGTCTTATTATTTAACATGTAATGTGGCAACTTCTGAATTACAAAGACCATAGCTAAATAGTCCTTTTATATGGGTGTATAGTTGTGTTCATATATGATCAGTGTACGGCTTAAATAGTACATGACATGTTCTTTTCCATTGTCATCATGTTGAACTAAAAGCTCCCCCAGGGCTTTATCTATGGTAGATAGATATAGTAGGAATGAATTTCCTAGCATAGGTGGTAACAAAATAGGTGGATTGACCAGATATTCCTTTAGGAATTGGAAAGCTTTCTAGCATTTATCATCCCAATGAAATGTGACACCCTTCTTCAGTAAGTGTGTAAATGGATGGAATTTATTGTCCAACTAAGATATGAAGTGTCTGATAGATTGAATCTTTCCCTACAAACTATGGAGCTGATTTAAATTAGGTGTTAGCATCTCTGTAATGGCTTGGAATTTGGTAAGATCAAATTTGATGCCCCAATGAGAGATGATGAAGCCTAGAAATTTTCTTGAAGTGACACCAAAAATACACTTATTAGGATTGAGGTAGACCTTGTGAAATGTGACACCCTTCTTCAGTAAGTGTGTAAATGGATGGAATTTGTTGGCCAACTAAGATATGAAGTGTCTGATAGATTGAATCTTTCCATAAAAACTATGGAGATGCTTCAAATTAGGTGTTAACATCTTTGTAATGGCTTGGAATTTGGTAAGATCAACTTTAATGCCCCAATGAGAGATGATGAAGCCTAGAAATTTTCTTGAAGTGACACCAAAAATACACTTCTTAATATTAAGGTAGACCTTGTATTCATGCAACCTCTCAAATATTCTTCATAATGTGACTAGATAATCGACATGGGTCTTTTATTTACCGATTATGTCATTGACATAATATTCAACAATGTTATGCATCATATCATGAAATATGATGGTCATGGCTCTTTGGTACATGGCCCCAATGTTCTTGAGACCAAATGGCACAACTTGATAACAAAATATTCCCCATGTAGTGGTGAAAATTATCTTATTTTAATATTCTAGTGCTATTTAGATTTGGTTGTACCTTGAAAATCCATCCATTAGTGAAATCATTTTATACCCCGTTGTAGAGTCAAATATCATGTCAATGTTTTGGTAGAGGAAAGTCATCTTTTTGGTAGGCCTTGTTTATATGTCTGAAATCAATGTAGATTGTAATTCTTTCTAGCTTCTTATTGACTATAAAAACATTTGAGATCCATTATGAATATTTGATTAGTCAAATACATCTCACTTCTAAGATTTTTTCTGACTCTTTTTGCACTAATACAACAATGTAAGGATGCATCTTGCATAATTTTTATTTCATAAGTTTGACATCAGGTTGTATAATAAGGTGGTGTACAACTAAGGTGGGGTCCAAACATGACATGTCTGAGTAGGCCCAAGCAAATATGTCAACAAATTCCCTCAAAAGTGTTGTAAATATTATATGTTCCTCTTTAGTGAGAGATATGCCTAATTTGATCCATTTTAGGTCATCTAGAGTCATGATGTTGACTTCTATAGTGTCTTCTACAAGGAGAATCAATCCTTCTTCCAAAATGGTTGAAAATGATTTGAATTGGCCTATAATGATAAATTACTCTATTTAGACTAGTTCTTCAAGCTTGCCTAAACAAGATGAATCAGAATATGCCAATGGTAGGGATGGCCATATTATAAACACTACCATAAATTCTTGAATAATTTGATCAAATGCATGTTGTTCTTCAGAACTAAACTCAAACCCAAAATCAAGTTCATCATTGGTGGTTTCTTGAGCTAGGTTTGAGTAAAGGTGAACACCCCCATCTAATGGCATTTGAAATAGGTTTTTACCAAAATACTGGTCTTTCTCTTTACTTTTACCCTAGTCCAAAAGTGCTTTAAAGAGGTTTTCACTTTGGGACATCAATGTTATATTTATTTATTTATGGCTAAATTTGTTCACCCATTCTCTAAAATAGGCTACAAGATTAAATTTGATTGAGAACCCTTGTTTGTGGTCTCCCAATATAACATTGTCTCTTAGGCCTAGAAAATTACAAAAGTCCTCATCATTCTCAAACTAGTCTATAGACACTATGGATTCTTGTTGTCAAAGGCTATAGTATGATGATGATGGATGAAGTGAATTATTAAAAATAACTAGGGTAATGATACAAATGGCATGGGTATCAAACATATTGGTATTGGTAAGGTCTTTATAAAGGCTATGATAAAAATTTACTTTGCTATCGACATCATCATCACTAGTCATTGTCATTAAAACATGAATAAGATACATGGGGTCACCCCTAAGCAGTTTAAATATAAGACCACAAGTTATTTTATACCATTTTATAGAGATGATCTCTATAGTACCCTAATGATTTGGACTAAGGCCTCCTCCTTCATAGGCATGATTCTACATAGTCTTATTAGGAACGAGGTATTTGGAATTCTTATAACAATTGGCCAATTTGTCATTATATAAATAAGTTTCATTATTTGAAAGTGGATCCTCTTATTAGCTAGTGGCTAGTGTGAAAATGATAGGATCTTGACTATGGAGCTTACCCTTTCCCTTTCATTGCCATTCTAGGCAAGGTGGCTTGGATTTAGGTCTTCCATAGGACTTGGGGTTATTTGGAAGCTTGGGAATGTGAAATGTTTCATGAGTCAAATACTATCATGGTCTATTGTCCAAGATGGTAAAATGATTAGATAATTTAGTGGTGGAATATGAGAAGATGAATCAAGGTTATTTAGGTCTATGCAATTAGCCTCTGGTAGATCAACAAGTATTTCTTTGCCTTTGTCTTTTTTGGGAACTTGATCTAAGCTAAAATGGCATTTATAAATTTATTACTTCACCTCCAAATGTTTGTAATGTTCATAAGGCTCCAAATATCCATTAATGGTGACCTACATGCTTGAGAGAGAGGACTTGAGACACTGGTGCAATGTTGAAGGGATTACATGAATATCATGTATCTAAGGTCTACCCAATATCAAATTATTAGATAAATCAAGCTCTAACACAGGGCATAGTATATCATGGGTCAAAGGCCCAATGATAAATGACAAGGTGATGATGCTTTGTGATTTTTTCTCCTCATTATCATAGGCCTTGATAGTGATCATTTTCAACTATAGATCAACTATTATATATCTGAGATGCTTGATGAGCTTCAGAGACATAATATTCAAGCCCAACCCATTATCTATGAGGACACATTTGCCTTTATGCCATGTAATGACAAATTCAATGTATAGGGGATTATTATGGAGAGGGTTGAGGGATGACATATTGCTTTAGTTAAAGTTTAACTATTGCCTTGGGGATAAATATCCAACCAAAGCTTGGAATTTATCTAGGCTTATGTTGTTGGGAACTTAGGATTGGCTGAGGAACTCTATTAGGATGTTTTTGTGGATAGTAAATGTATATAATAAATCCAAAATGGATATTTATGTCAGGGTATTCTAAATTTATTCTACAATGTCAAATGTCTTTTCCTTAACATTGGTATATGGCTTGTTTCTAGTCAAGATGGTGGGTTGGATGGGTTTGGTGGCAAGTGGTTATGAGTTGGGAATGGTAATATTTGATCATCAAGTTATGATTGTATAATTATGATTAGATACAAGACCACTATTACTAAAAATAAATGGTTGAGGGGGGATAGATAGGATAAGTCTTGATTGCTAGTGCACTTTTTTGTGGTCATAGGGAAATGACAAGTTATCGGTATAAGGTCTAAAATTAGTGATCCCTTGTTGCTAGTGTACCTATTTATGGTCTCAGGTCAAGGAAGGATCACTAGCATAGATGAGTTGATTAGAATTGGTTAGTAATGGACCTGATATATTAGTGCTTGGTATTGGATTGATGATGATGGTAGAAACATGACCTACCATAATATAACCTACAACTTTGTTGTAGTATGTGCAACTATGTGATAAGTCTGTTGGTTATTGGCATTATTCTAGACTTAGTTCCTTCCATTCGATTGATGTTATTATTATTGCTTATGGTATTGCTATTTTTATCATGGTTTTTGATACTATTATTTCTATTATTCTAGGATTTGTTGTTACTATGATTAGTTGTTATTATTATTTTGCAAAAAAGGGTTTTGGTAGATACCCAAGTTTTGATTAGATGTAGATGCTCAATTATATAATGTAATCACCCTATTTTATAACATATTTTCAATGAGGTGTTTGATATGCACTCAATGACATAAATTATGTCCATGAACCTGATGGTATTCATAGAACTCATTCTCTCAGTACCATTTTAGACAAGGAATACCCTCAGGATAATGCTTTGGAATTGGCCAACTAATCATGTTAGCAACAACTAGCTTAAAAAACATGGCTTTAATAAAATTTCCAAAGTCGTTGATAATCGATGAGTATGCACATTTATTCTTAGAGGAGGGGTTTGAAAGGGTAGGGGTTGATGCATTTTTTGAGATGGTCTAGGTTGTGGTGAAAGATGCACTTGCTGAATGGGTTGTTGATGAGGAGTAAGTTGCATTTGAGGTGCTAGTTGAGTAGATGGTGTTTGCACTATTTGAACATATCATGACTTGGTTACTCTATTTCCAAAAACATTCTTGTCGTGGTTGAATTTCTTAGATTATTCATAATTATTGGCTTGGGTTGGTGTCAATGCTTATACTTGGACTTGGTTTTCGTTTTTGCCTATTTCTTAGTTTTGGTTCTGATTTTGATTTGACAAGGCTAGCTTGATAACCCATTTTTTAATAAATGCATTTTCAATTAATAAACCTTTTTCAATGATATCTTTGAAAGAGTGCCTGCATTAAAGCTCTAGATGATATGGTATCTCATTGTGTAAATTTTTAATAAACACAACAACCAATTATTTGTCTAATGAGCTATAGGTGAAGCAACTATTAAGTGCTATCCATCTCTATATATAACTTTTAAAACTTTCCCCAAATTTTTGCTTAGTCTGAGTCAAATCTATGAATGAAATCTCATGTTCAAGATTATAGGAGAAATGTTACACAAATTTTTCTAAGAGGTGATCAAAATTAGATATGGAATTCTTTGGCAATTTTAGGGACCACTTTAAAGCCTATCCTAATAGACTTCAGGGAAATAAGAGGAGTAGGTAAGTGTCACTATAAGCCACTGGTTGGAAAATAATAAATAATTTTGTCAAATGAGCCTTAGGGTCTCCTTTACCCTTGTATTTATCAAACTTTGGTAGTTCATACCCTAGAGAAAATCATATTTATAGATATTCCATGTTGAATGGGTAAGAACACACATCATCTAACTTGAACTTCTTGGTTTTATTACTTGTTTAGATAACTACAATTGCATCCTTCATTTGCTATAATTTTTGTGCCAAGAAACTAAATGAAATATTTGACTGAAAGGTCAAAGGTGGATTACCTTGATTGAGGTATAATGGAGGAATGATTTGTTATGAAATGTTGGCCTGATGAGTGAACAAACAAAGAATATACATCCATAGTTTGGGATGCATTTATTGAAATTATATGCATTATGGTATAATATTCTAATTTGGATTTAGTATATAGGCCTAGTTTTGAGGGAATTGTGGTTGCAATGGAAGGACATGGCCAAGGGAAAATTACTATAGCTACTAAGGTTGAATATGGACTTGCTTCTGACTAATCAAACTTGGTTGAATAAAGGGAACTTGTTGTGGACCTAAGGCCCTATCCTATGATTTGTGGCACATTTAGAAGAAAATGAAATTGTTTCCTAATTATTACTTGTGGGATAGTGGTACCCCTTTATTGTATAGACACTTGTTGTGAAGTAGATGGTTGTAGAGTGTTCAATATTTTTCATTGACCAATGGATATATGTTTTTGATTAGACAACATTTGTGATTGTAAAACTATGTTAGCCTACAATTATTGAGGTATACTAGTCACTACTTGATGAGGTGAAACATTTATTTCCCCCTATTAAGGTAGAAAAATGTTTTGCCTCTACTACATTGGTATACTCAATTGTGCCTATTATTTTAGAATGTTATTCATTACTTGTTGAGGTGGAGTAAAATTCATCACATTTTATTGAGAGAAGGAACTAGTGGGCATTTGATTACTTAATCCTTATGTTTGTGTGCTTGAAAAAGTAGCTGGTTGAGGATTAGAGGCAACTAGTTGTGGTTAGGATGTAAGAGTTCTTACCCCTTATTATTAAAAATGATTCATGGTATTAACTAAAAGAACTTAATGTAGACTATTTGTTGGTATAATTAATCCCCTTTGGTTTATATTGGAAGACACTTGTGTGTTATCCACTATGTTTGACACATTATTTTATGTAAAAGTAGTAGACACTTATTCAATAACTAATACATTGAACATATCACCAATTGAGGTTATTTATACAAAAAGGTCTACAAACAAATTATCTTGACCCATAAACTTGATTAATACTCCTATTGAAGGAGCTAGATTGATGAGTGGCATATTTGACATGACCATGTTATTAAAATTGCATGCTAAATTCAAATAGGTTTGGTATGCTATTTGCATTTGTATAAAGTTATCCTCTATGATTCCCTTTACTATGAAAAGCATACATGGGTCTTGATATGACATAGACATGGGCATTTTAGGATTGTTGGAAGAGGCTTGTTCAATGGTTTGATTATAAGGCATGTTGAAAGACACTCTACTAGCCTAGGCAAATTTTCATGGGGGAAGTGTGATAGAAAATTGGACCCTACCTCCATGGCATTGACTAAAGATTCATCTTTGTTTTTAATTAAGTGATAATCAAAAAAATAGGGATCATATGTTGATGGCATAGTAACATAATATTTGTGGATGAAGATACTTTGGATTGTTACCATTTGACTTGCACACACTTAATGGTTGAGGTGGATGTTTCTAAAGGCCTTCTTGAGGTGATTTGTCTAGATTCCCCAAGGGGTACTTGGACACAATTGTTGGATTTTGAGGGTTTACTTGTTTGGTGCAGAAAGTGCCACCTGACGGGTCATATTGCTACTCATTGTACGGCTGGGAAATCAAAATCTAGAAGACCACCTTCTTGGTCGTCTGAGGCTTCTTCCAAACATTACATAGTTAAAAAACCCATGGAAGCTCTGACTGATCCTGAGAATGAAGATAGTATCCATTCCAAGCTGATGGTTGAGAAGGATTCGTTGGTGAAAGATTCTATTGAAGGTCCTGTGGAGACAGGGATTAGTGATCTTTCTGAGCCAGTTGTTGAGGAGGCTTTGGTCTCTTCCCCTATTTTGGAGGAACATCCTAGGAGCTAGACTTTGGCTGGTTTTCATAAGGATTTTGCTGAGGCATCTGTGTCCCTTGGGCTTCATGGATCATTGTATTTTGAGGCATGGATTGCTGAGGTAGATAAGATAGAGGATGGATGGACAACAGTTAAGAGGAAGAAGTCTAAGCCTTTGGTCCCCCCTCTTGATATGAATCTTCGTTCATGTAAAAAAAAATAAAAACCTCATTTGTTTGGGAGGTTTTGCAAGGTGTTGATCCTGTTTGTTGACATTCCATTCTGTGTTTTGTCAGCTATTTTTTTGGTCTTTTTTGCTCTTTTCAGGTTCCTATTTAACCTGGTTTTGCTTTTACTGGTTTCAGGTTCTTTTAGAAACCTGGTTGTGCTTCAAGGTTTATCTCTCTTTTGATGTAAATGGTTTCGGGGCCCCTTCAAAACCTACTTTTACCTTAATCTAAAACATAATATGGTTGTTTTTTAAATTGTTCCACAATCGATGGTATTCTAGCTATATACTGTGCAATTTGCTCTTGAACCTACTTTGAGTATGGAGGCATGTTAACAAAATAGTGGGTTAATGGATCTTGGCTCTACTTCCTATATTGAACATTGTAAGGAGGATAAGGATACATCTCACAAACTACATCATCACCATAAGGGTCTTGAACAAAGTCATATTGTGTGACCACATTATCATAACCTAGATTATACATGGCTTTGTTATGAGTATAATGAGACATATCTGAATCAATGATGACCATTTCATGAAAAAAGGCCTAGAGTTATACAAACTCTAAAAAACAAAGGTCTAAAGGACAAATGGATTGAACTTGGTCTAAATTGGTTTAAGAATTGGAGTTGTATCTCCAAAAAATGGTCTATGCTAAAACTTGGTCTGAAATAGCCTAACGTCAAAGTCTTACACAAAAGGGTCAAGTGGATGAAATAAAATTGAAATGCCAAACTTAGGTACAAAGTGTCTCAAAAAATTCTAAACTAGGTCTAAAGAAACAAAATTTGCTAGGTCTTTTGGAAAATAAGGCACAAAATCTAGGCTCAAAATAAGTATTGCTAAGTCTTTTGGAAAAGGCATAAAAGCTATACTTTAAAAAAAAATGAGATCTAAAGGCAAGAGATTTAATCTAAAAGATTTGAAATACTTTGGCATAAACTAGGCATTTGATTTTAAACACAAACTTGATCATTGGACTTAAGATATGGAACTTTAGGCATATGGAAGATAAACTACCTCCCCAAATTTAGGCACAAAAATAGTTTTCAAATTTAATAAAGAATTAACCTAAGTTATACAACCCAAAAGTTAAAGATCAATGTTTAGGCCAAAATTACACAAGGCATAGGCAAAAATCAACTAGTGTTTTCTATTTGAACTTGTCAAGGCTAATTTTGAACTTGATTTAGAAAATTAGGATTCTTTACAATAGACAACAAGCTAGACAATAATGAATGACATGATGGTACTAGGAATAGATCCAAAAGGCACATGTGGTTTTGGTTTCAAAAATTTTGGACACAAGGAAACAAGTATTTAAAACAATTTGAGTAATTTAATGATGCTATCTTGCTCTAAAGGTATGAAAAAATGGTTTGTTTCAAGACTTTAAGGCACAATAGTTGGAATGAAATGGGAAACATAATGATGTACCTTTCAAACAATTGAAACATACACACAAAGTTTGATAAATGACTAAGGCAAAGGTGTGATGTCAAATGGATGGCATAATGCCTCTTGAAACAAAGGAGTAATGTATAAACAAGAATCATTTTTGGACATGGTATGATAAATAAAATAGTTACAACTCAAGACCATGTAAGTAAGAAAGGATAAAATGACATAAACACCTAAGTGTAATCCTAAATCCTAAAACTAACAAGGTTGCATCGTACCATCAAATTACATCTTGAGAGTATTTTAAGTTGTTAATACAAAAATTAAAAGTGCATGAAAAGTAGGGTTTTTAGGCACCCTCTTCTCTCAAGAGTTTGTATGGTGACATGAAACTTTGAGATACTTACCTTACATCAACAATATGTCCACAACAAGTGGGGTTATCTAAACTATCAATTTTAATTCACTTCTAGATGGTCCTTTATGTGTGTTAAACACTAGGTCACAATCATGTCATTTGGATGTATGTTAACCATCTTGTTGTTAAAAGGTCTAATCCTTTTCACAACCACATCCGTCAATTACTCAATGTAGTGTAATGTCTAAGTTTCCCCTACATTTTGAGATTGAGTGCCACTAATGGAGCTTGTTTTAGCCACTAAAAATAAGAATTCCAATGAGTCACCCTCAATTTATATACCCCAATGTGGAGTGGAGTTCAAACAATGTCGAGAGATGAATTCCCAGCTCAATACTTCCTTAAAAAACCCATGAAGAGGTGATGAACTCTCAATCATAACCCAAAATGCATGAAATAAATACAAGTGTAAGGAATTTAGGGTCATGTTGGGGTCACCCAAATCATAAAATTTTTAGGGAGAGTCTTAGTGACTTTTCATACACGCTTTTGGACTAAAGTGGAAAATACAAAGAATGAACATTTTTGATCACCCATGTTCTCTAAAGGGGATGGGGGGAGAGCATACATGTGATACCCATTTTAATAAATAAACACCTCAATAAATAAACATGAAAAATAAAACTCTTATGAGTATTTAACTAATGTGATAATTCATTTTTTAGCACCAAAACAAAGTATGTAGTGAAGTTTGAGCTCCTTGGCATGTGTTGATAATTTTAAAAACTTCAAAATCAACTAAGAGATGAAAATAACCAAGTTCATTTTAAGCACCAAATACAATGTGTGTAAGTTTTAACCATAATTAAACTTTGATATTTCTACCTTATGACCTAAAAATTGTTAGAGGGTTTGCTTGTTTATAAGCTCAAATTCAAGTGAGAAAACAACATTTGAAAATTAGCTCTCAGGTTTTCTATTTTTAGTCTCAGAGATCGATCATCATCAATCTATAGAGATCGATTTCAATCCACAAAGATCAATGTCAATATGCAAATATCAATGTTGATTATGTAGATCATTAATGTTTCCTATAAAACACAAAAAACACAATTTATTTTAACAAAAAATGGTTGATAAAATGAGCTAAAAATTAATGTCTCACTGGATCTTGCAAGAAATGGGTTATAAAAACACTTTTTAGATCATGTAACATAAATAAAAATCATGAAAGAATCAAGTAAAATCATTGTTAGCTATGTTCTTAGCCATGTTTTATTTTTCACATAGGGATCATGGTCAATTTCTTGAATTGGCATTGATCTATAAAATCGATGTCGATCTAGAAATTTGGCATCGATCTCTATAACTTGTAACTAAAAATTGATGTTGATTCCTTTAACCTGTGACTTGATTAAAAATAAATAAAAATAAAAAATGAATCTAAAACTTGAAAATTGAAGATTTTTGTGCATCCATTAGAAAAACTAAAATTAGCATATTAATCTCCTTGGTTATATGGGATCATTTATCCCACCGGATGTGCTAACATATGATCAATGAATACATAGAGGGGAGGTTAGTCTTGTGCTAGTATAATAAAATTAATCAAAGCAACACACTAAAATCTTAACACCTGTAGCCTAGACATTAGGGGGAGCATAGGTAACAAGCATGCATATGAAAATATAACTAAAACACAAAATAAAACCTTATTTTACCTTCCTTGGAGCTCCAAATGGCTTGCTTAGATTTTGCATCAAAAAATCTTCATCAATGGAGCTTTGTTACCTTCACCTTTCCTTGACACCTTAGATTTTATTGCTTGGATTAAGATTTGAGCATGGTAACACTAATTTTAGGGCATTTAGGAATTATAGATCTACACCAAGAGAGATTTTTCAAGATATTTGTGAATAATAACTTTGTACCAAAATAGCTTAGAAATCAATAGGCATGTCCTTGTATTTATAGCCTTAAAAATTAACTCTCACCCAAGGTGAGTTAAGGTTGAGTTTAAACATGGAATGGGTTCAAAATAATCCTAGGTGAGTTGAGACCAACTCCAATTGAGTTAAAAGTTACCATGTAATTATGATTTTGAATTACTAGTCATGGCTCTCAAATTAGATATTTTGGAATATTTTGAAAGAGCTTGACAACTCATAAAGGTAATGATGAAAAGGCTTGATATTTTGATTTTTAGAATTTCTATTTTTATATATTAATTAATTTTAAATGGATAATTAAAATAATCATTTTATTTTATTTAATTATATGATTTCAAATGATTAGTATTTTTTCTCTTTAAATATTTAATCAAGTGTCCCACTTAATGGGTCCATAGGCTAAATTCACAGTTATTATATCACAAGGTTATTATTGTGTATGGGCTAGTATAAAAAATAGGGATGCTTCAACATGATTCTAAGAATTAATTAATTATTAAATTTTAATTTTGGATGTTCAATAATTCCTAGACTTGATTTGAAATGTTTGGTAGGAATCATTCTAAAGTCTGATTGAAAACTAGTTGTGGCCAAAATTGGGTGTCTATAATAATAACCTGGAGAGTTGGAGGGAATCACCTCATACTATGGAGTTGACATTTTTAAATTATGATTTGACATATTTATTATGATTTTAACCTTTGTAACTATGCTTATTATAGAATATGGTGTTGTGGAGGCTCTTTTACTAGAAAACCTATTTTGAAAATGCTTGTAGGTTGAACATGATTTTGAATTTGCAACTTAATATCATGATATATCTATAAAATTTATTGTATATTTGGATGTTTTGCCTTGAAAAAATGTATTTGTGATTGATTTTACTTAGGATGTTCAATAAATCCCAGACCTAGTTGACCAATGTTATCAACTGCTAGAATAGGAGTAGTGATGCCTTGGGATTGCTTTCCTAAACCTTAACCATGAAAATCATACTGTTGTAGATACTTTTGACCAAAACCATTATATATTGAAAATTTAGCCTAATTTTAGAGAGGTATATTTTCTTGATTTATCTATGTGTGTTTTATTATTTCTTATTATGATTGTGCTATTAGAACCTTTTATTGTTCTGAGTTATGCTTTAGTAAACATTTTGTTACTATTTATGAATATAACCCTCTTTAAATTGATATATGTGCATGTGTATGTTATTTGGATAAAGTGTCACTATGTGAGTCATATGTATCCATGATCTATTGTATTTTTCCTTTTCAATGCTAAACATGAATCAATATGGTGCCCATGCATTCTATGATAACTACAACAATATTTGGATCTCCTCATTGGGTGCCAAGGAGGTAGGTTGATCAACTTAGCTTTAATCATTTCCCTTAGTATCTCACTTGAACTCCTATTTGGCCTTATAATTATTTTTGAATCACTAGTTATAGATGTAATTTATTGTGATTTTGTGTTTTGATATGTAACATTGTTTACCATAAATTGACTAGTTGAAGATGTATAAAGATGATTTACATTATTGTTCCCTGGAGGCCTTTGTCTTGTAAATTAATTTTCTAATTGTGTAATCTTTTCATGTAGTATTTTATTTTGATTTTGATTTTGTAAATGTGCAATTATCTTTCTCATACTGATAAGTTGATCACATAAAGTTTCACAAGTGCAAAACCTAGCTATTTCTATTTGAAAATGTAGGCACACACCCTGTAGGGAAGTGGTGTGAATAGGATGAGTAGTGGGGTTAGTGAAAATGTTATAGGTTTCTTCATCTAATGGAGGAATTATAGCATGGAATTGGTTAGAGGGAAAGTAGCTATCAACCTCACGGAGATGAGGAGGAGAAGGAGATTCTTTTCTGTGCATAAGATATGACATTGAAGCTTGAAACATAGTTGTTAGCTTATGTGCTATATCCTCTATGTGTGTATAGGTTTTCTTGTTAATGTAATTCCATATAGGAGAAAGATAAAATGATATTAGATATGACATATATTGAAATTGATATCAAGCATCATCTATACATGTGTTTATGTCTTTTTTGAGTTCAGTTTGAATTAAAAGGAACAAGCATGTAAATGAAAGTATTAGACTTTGCAACAAAAAGTGATTGATTTATTTTGATCATCAAAGAAGATATATGGATCTAAAATTTGAGTATAAATATAAAAAGGATACAAAATCTAAGTGTGTTTAGGGTTAGGGTTTTGTTGAACTAGGGTTGTTTTACAAAGATTTAAATTTTATTTAAATAAATGAAACTCTAATGTGAGATTGATTTAATTAGCTAGGTTGTCTAAAAAAATAAAAAAATCAAAAGTATGTATCCCTAATTTATTACATAAAAATTTGGATTAATACAAGATAAGGTTTGAAGCAATATTTGAAGTAAGTTGGGTTCATCAAATGATTTAATCTTTAAGGTTTAACTATGTAAATCCTATGTTTAAATTAAAGGGTTGAGATGTCTAAATAAATTAAATAATATTTAATAATTAAATATTGATTTTTATATATTTTTACCTTCTTTGACTTTCTAAAGATAATAATAAATAGGAATAAATATAGACTTATCTATAAATTGATTGTCACATATGATCTGGTTTCTGAAAAATTGAGTTACAGATATTTATGAGTGTCATCAACAAGATTCTAAAATTTGTTTGCTCACTAGTTAGTAGCACCCCACCTGGATAGCAGTGCCATGTTACTGTAATGTACTTAAAATGGTGTTAGTGTCCCCTTTGTGGGATTGTTCCTATTTTTTGGGATCACATTCACCTATATTTTTAGATCCTATTCCTACACACATGAAATTTGGAGATCTATATTATGCCTAGAAAACCTGATTTAATGTGCAAACCCTAATTCTCCTTACAAGAATGGAATGAATAATAATTATGTGTTAATTAGTAGGATAGGTTGGAAATTATTAGCACCCTAATGTGAAGAGAGTTACCTACATAACAATACTCTGAAGAGGGATCAAGCCTAATGTAGTTCTCACACCTAGTGTTTGATGCAAGTGTAAGTGAATGCTAAAATGAGAGTGGAATTGGATGTGTTGAATGTGCTTGAGATTTTGAATATCTGAAAACTAGGCTTAGGGATACTATAGATGGTATTATTTATAAGTAGGGTAGAATATGGATCAAATACCTTAATTTTTCTCAACTTGTCTTTAGTTTGAATAGGCTTTTGCATCTATTTTCCATCTAGTGAATAAGGGTCAAATAGACTTGTATTTATAGAGATCTATAGTTTGTGTAGATAAAAAAATGTGCTTAGGATAAACATAGGAGGGGAAAACATTTTAAAAAGTATCCATTCAAGAGATTTAGGGCTAAGGGAAGTAACTATAGACACTAGCACTATGTGGTTGTAATATCCCAAATGTGGCACCAATTTCCACCTAGAAGACTTCTAGGCAAGTTGGGTTGGGATATGATAAAGGTGTGATAGGACTATGTTTGAGCTAACTATAGGTGTCTGTGGTCTAAAAAATGAGTGTAAAAGTGTGTCAAGCTCTTGGATAGGTCTAGGGCTAAGCTACAAATAGGCTAACTCAGGTGACACTCTTATCATCTAATTACCACTTTTAGGTGATTACACTATCTCTATCCCACATAGCTCTAAATAACCCCAAAATATATTTTTAGATTCAAATAAACAAAATAGTGTAACCTTAATGATATATTCCTCTATACGCATAAAAATGTTTGCCTACACAATCCTAAGCTCAAGCAAAGGCACCACCATATATAGAAACAAATACATTGTAGGATGATAAGGTAAAGTGAAAGGCACCATCCAAATGAGCTTTACCACCATCAATAAATAAAAATAAATGTAACACTTAATCCTTATTAGATAATAAGCATGCCCTAAAAAGACACTACAGAGTGCAACCTTAAAGATTTAGGCACAGATGAAATTAAAGTCTTATAGTTAATGATCATAGACACAGGTAACAAGGTCTATGCTAAATAATAAGATAATTAATTTTAATTTGGAAGTTAGTACACACTTGTCAAGTGAAAAACTAGGTGTGACCAGACTTGTGGGTTGATATTACCCAAACTTCTTCTTATATAGTAGTAGACACTTTAGGGTAGGAGGTAGTGCATCAATGATTTTAAGTTGAGCTTTTTCAGACAGATCCAACTTCAATATATTTCATTTCAAATGAACAACACTCTCCATTGTATAAAATCCCACCACTAGCTCTAGTGAATAGGAAAATGACCCATTTTATATCTAGAGTGTCTCCATCAATCCTAAATGGATGGTTGCTTTTACTGATCTAGTGGTGGAGGTAGAAATACAACAAGCCCCATGACTCAAAAAAAACCTTTAGAGATGGTCTAAGATCAAAAGAGAGTGAAGAATCACTTCATGCCTCCACCCTCTTCCATATAAAATAATTGAAAATGAATAAGTACTATGATCAAATCAACCTCATCATCTAATTTATAGTCACCACTTGATTTGTCAACTCCTATGTAAGATGTAGAAGAGGTAACTATACTATAGATTGAACAACCCACCAAAAAAGTATAAATTATAGAATAAGAATAAGATGCCATTACATAACAAAAATAATAAAAGGTGCAATAAGCACCTACAAATAAGGCTCAAGAGACAGAAAGGAAGAATAAGAAGGAAGAGGCAAAGTGCAAGGTTGTTGAGAAGTAAGAATAATGGAAGTAGTAAGCAAAAGAGAAAGAATGCAAGAAAAAGTTAAGGAAGATAAGGAAAAAAATAAAAAGGATGAGGAAGCTAATGTAGAAAAGAAGAGGGTTGGATAAGTAGATGTAATGAAGAAAGAAGAAGAAGTTATGAAGAAATAATAAGAGAAGGCAAATCAGGAAGTGCAAGCATCACAAAAGAAGAAAGATGAATCTAAAGATGAAACTAAGGCATAATAAGAGGAAAAGGTTAAATAAGCATTATGAATTCAAGAGGAGTAATGAAATAAGTAGGCCTAGGAATTAGAGGCTAAATATAAGTTTGAGGAAGATGCCAAAGCCAAGACAGGGGCAGATGCCAAGGCTAAGGTGGAAGTAGATGCCAAAACCAAAACCAAATCCAAATAATTAGCTAAGAATAAGGCTAGACAAGAGATCCTAGCTTAAAATCCAATAGAGAATACCATAAAAATGACTATACTTGAGACCCAAGAACCATTGTATACATCATAGGGCTCAAATACTACCTTAGGGGGTGTACAAGAGGAGGCATAATAACACAGGCCTCAACTCTCTAACCATTGGTTATGGGATATCCCAACACTCTCCACACAACACAAAATTTTATATACCTATGGTTTAGATCAAGAAAGCACCTATGGCACCTACCTATTTGACAGTGGCCTTGGGTACAATGGTGTAGAGGCATCCCTCTATGTGTCATAACTTCCCCTATTAAGGCAAATTGAGGGAGTATTTACCTTTCTAAAATCTATCACATATAAGGCATTGGGATTAGAGTAGGAGTTGAAATAACTTATGGAGGAGAACACATATATCTACCTCTACCTCACCAAATCTCATGAGTTGATTGATATTACATTTCCTACCTTGGTCACTCAAGTTTTAGGTGACCAAGTCATGTTAGAGGAAAAGTAGATCAAAACCCTCCTTTATCAACTCACCAAACATTGGTGTGTTGCATATAATATGTATACACTTTGAACACAAGGACAAAATCTAAAGGATGAGACAAACTCCATTGTTTATCTCTTGGAAGAATATGAATAAATTCTTGACATTATTGTGTACCAAGCTCATAACATAGCTCAAAACATGCTCAACTGGGATCTATAGTTTTCCAAAACATGGAAGGATGACACACCAAATTTATTAAAGGTAGATAAATCCAAAGCTACCATGGAAGACCTTTCTATTACCTCAGATGCAATGGACATGACACTCAATCAATTTCTTGAATCTGAAGATAATGTCATGTTGAAGATGTAGAGTAGGCCAAATGAAATGTTATGCAATACCTTTGCTCATGTTCAGATGAGGAGACACACAAATAAGATAGAGTATTTAGTCCATGAAATCTAAGTGAAAGCATCTAATGTGTAAGCTCTAATCCTAGTGATGGAGGATGAGGACATCCAAAGTTTGGTTGAGTGTCAAGTGTTGCTGCACACTAGAATCAATATGGTCAGTGAAGCTATCATGGATTGGACATCATTTAAAAAGGACATGTCTCATTTTTATAGATCTATTTTAGACATCATATATGAACCTCAATTTATTTCTCTAAATTAGTTACAATAGGAACTCCACCATTGAAAAGTTATTGCATCTTCACAGCCTATGCCTCAACCCCAACTACAACCTCCACCAATAGATTTAGTATCTATAAATTATTATTTAAATCCATAAGTCAAACTAAATGTGTAACCTCCTCCCTCTTAGATAACACATTCCATGCTACCACCATTTTTATAGGTATTACACACACTTAAATTTTATAATTTTGAAGCATTTTTGTACTAGGAAGGGCTTATATATTAGGAATGGGGCTAGGTTGGTTAAAAAAATATAAATGGTATCCACCTAGTTATGCTAATATTTTCAAAACTCAACAGGGTGGTTGATTAGTACACTTTTTAGTTGAAAACCTAAAAGGGTTGATAATTAGTGTGCAAGGGATGAAAATCGGTAAATGATACCTTGAGTGATTACTGAAAATTATGTTTCTAGTCTAATTCCTCACCACAGACACACTTTTTGAACTCTAGCATATGGCCCACTTCCTGTGACTTTTTCTTGAGATGAGACAAATATTTAAGTCTTGAAAAGTGTGGGTAGTAAATAGGGCTCCAAAATCATAGAGAATAATTGATAGACATGTGTGTGACTCGCACTATTTAGTCTTTTGCAATCTATTTTTGTATGTATATTATGTTGGAAATTATGTCAAGGGTCTTCCTAATGTGAAGAGTATTAATTTTATTTGTAGTGAAAGGCTATGATATGAAATTAAAACACCTTTTTTAAAAGTTCTACATATAACATTTAGTTGTATCGTAAAAGAGTTATGATGTGATAGAGATTAATATACAATTCTAAAATGTTTTTTCTATCTTTTATCATTATTTTGTGCACAATGAATGATTTATTTTTTTGAATCTATTAATCATGTATATTATACTAAATTTTATACTTCTAAGTCTATGTTTCATGCATAAATATATCAGCTTTAACTAAGGAATGAATTGGTTAATCTTAAGTTGCTTTTCATTGTATACGTTTGTCACACTTGCACATCTATCCCTATATTAACTTGTTTTGATGGGTTTTCCAAGAACCTTTGCTAACATGAACCTTCCATCACCCAAAATTTCATGCCCCAAGTGACAATGATACTTATAGATAAAAAACCTCAAAGTACCTTCCATGTGATAGGCTCATCATAAACAATAAATCATCATCAACATCAGAATCAAAACCAACATCATCATCAACATCCTATCAATTTGATAAGACTTCATTTTTTAAATTTTACCTCCTCACAAGCGATGAGAATATGAAAAATAATCCTACATGGTTATATAAAGATATCCTGATAACTTGTTTCTAAAACAACAAATGTCCTATAGTAAGCAAAATCCTTGAAAGAATGAACTAAAATGGGAAATACCTTGACCTACATGAGCATGACATCATCAAACTCATCCATGTATGTGAACACAAAGGATCTCATGAAATCAACTACAAACCATATGGTAATTAACATACAAATGTTTGTGAAATTTTCATAGTTTATGAGAAAGTCTCATCCCACATTGAAACATGCTCCATTAATAGTCCATACGAGGACCATGTTTACATCCATCCTCTCATCAATGTCATCCATCCTTTCTACCATCTTGAAATTTAATCTCCCACACATGTCAATTAGGATTGATAGAATCGCTTATGGTTAACCTTATTTTTTAATAATCAAACAATGGTAGAATTCATGATTAGCATCCAACGATAAGTGCATAAAGTAACATCAACATCCAAAAATATAGCAAATCAAAATCCAAAATCAATGTCCCCTACTAAAAACCTAATTTAGGCACTTTGGGAAAATTTAAATAAAAATCAAAATAAAAAATCAAGGTCCTTTATTGAAAACTTATTTGAGGTGCTATCAGACCCAAATCAAAATCAAAGTCTAGAAAATAAAGAAAATGAATTCCTTGGTGAAAACATTTTTAAGGCACCAAGGGATGAATATATATATCTCCCTCTTATGCCAACATAGTTTTAAGATAGTTCCAAATCATAAGTTGTAAGCACCCTCAATATATAAGGAAACACCTTAAACATCCAATTGGTGGATACTCTTAGTCTCGTAGAATGTGATATTATTGGTCCCAAACCCCTTTCATATCATGATAACATACCACCCCCAAATCCTTCACATCATCAACAAACATCCTCCATCTAATATGCCTTTTACTTCACCATCTTTGGAAGTACCCTCTAAACCACTCTTAAAATCAACAAAGTTCACATCGTTATCTTTGGATCACCTACTTGAAGGATTCAATGCCGAGGTAATTAAAAAAAAAAAGGAAAGAAATAATTCATCCAATGGTGATAAATTAATTTTTATGATAGCTTGGGCAAGTACCATGATGAAAACTAGGTTTTTGGCATCACATGTAAAATAATTCATTGCCAACAATTAGCTCAACATCTAGGGGCAACCCCATATACATCAAATCCATTCGATTTTAACCATATTACCCATCCAAATCCTTCATCCTATGCATCCCATCCAAATTATATTCAACCATTATATCTAAATATTCATTATACAACCATCCTCTTATCCATCCTATTTATTCCCACCATTTCTTCTTGTTATGGCCTTGATTAGGAAGTGGAAGAAGACTTGGTTAATAATTGTTATGAAACCATCTTGGTATATCCTTCGAATGCCATTTTGGTGAATGGACATTTGGTTCAGAACCATGTGACATGGACCTTGGTGATCCCTAATCCATTCCCATTCTTATCCAATGACATCTTTCATTATCTTGAATCCATTTCATCCTACATACTCTCCCATCCTAGTGCTAGAATAAGATTTCCCTTTCCTAGTGACCCCTTATATATACTTATTCTAAAAAATCCAAAACATCAAATAATCTAAAAACATTTATCTTGTTCTAAATCTAATCGAAATACTTGATCACTTTTGATTCAATCATTAAATATTTTACAAGAATACATCATTCCCAACCCAATCCCCTTATATTTATTCTTACTTGGGGCACCATCTAGTTATCAATATCATTTGAGGATACTTGTGTGGATTTTGACTTGATTAGTGAAAAGATTCTTTTTTTTAAAATTTCTTTTCAAGTTTTTGTGTGTTTGCTTCCTCACTTGTTTGTTTAATTTTCTTATTGTGCCTTGAATTAGTCCACATGTGTGTGACAATAGGGTCACCATGAAATTTTTATATCATGGTACCTACTATCATGCACTTGTACTTGAGTCCATCCATCAACATATGACAATAGTGCATCATGATTTTTCCATATCATGGATATTTTAAATCATTTTTTATTAGATCAGGGGTCATTCATTACACACATTATAGCTAGGTCATCATTGTGTTTTATATCATGGTGCACACTGTCATGTGCAATATTAAACATAAAGTTGTAAAGTATATGTGGAGACACACTAAAATGATAATATATCCCCTTGGAAAATCTATCCATCTTTTAATCATCTATTTTCAAATCCAATCATCTTATCCAAATTTCACCCAATCAAAGTTAAATCATTATTTCTCATCACATTCATCCCTTCTTGGGAGAACTACATAAGCCTAAGGTTCGTATAGACTATGTATGCAGTTCTTAGTTACTTGAAATTTCTGAGGCTAACTCAACCATTCTTATTATTTTTTCATTCACATTCCCATTTCCATTCATATCTCAACATCATTTTCTTGTAACTAAAAATCATCCTCATGGCTTAAGTGTGTGAACATCAGTTTACTAAAACTTAATTCAAGTTAATTTAATCAATAATTCATCAATCATTATTGCATTAATTGGGGCATCCTTGTGAGCTCAATTTTTATGGTTTCTTCATCTTTTGAACATTCATTTTTACATCTACACATGTGTTTTCATCAATCTATCACCATGTGATCATATCATCCTTAATCCATGTGATCAATTAAATCCTTGATCTATGTTTTCTAATTAATCAATCTATAAATTTATCATTCATCTATCCAATCCATGCTTATAACTTCTACCATGCTTGGGTTGAGTTAATTGTGCATATTTTATATGAGATAGATCGTTCCTAGTCCATGTTTATAGATTTTTGTATTATTTCATTCCTAAATCCACCCTATTTAGGGAAATCAAAGTGTGCGACTTATCTCAAGATGTCTCCTTCCCAAATCTACCCTGCTTGGGGTAAACCATTAAAAATAAAAGCATGAAAACATTAGTTTGAGTGTCTTAATCTTATCCATATGTTAGTGTCATTTTTTCATCATCATCATCATCATCATCATCATCATCATCATCATCATCATCATCATCATCATCATCATCATCATCATCATCATCATCATCATCATCATGCTCTCCATTCATCATCAAATCCTAAAACTTGACCCCTCTTTCTTCATCACCCACCCCTTGATCATTTTCCTCTATCTTTCTATCCCTTCCTCTCTTTTTTTAGAGCCCATCCCATATTTCATCCCTAAATTCCCTCATGAGAGGGAATAATTCATCACATTATTTCATCCATCATCATATAATTTTTTTCCACCTTTTTTTTGTCTTTTTCTTTATTTAAAAATTCTTTATTCCACCCATAGTGTCTAACAACACTCTTTAAAAGAGGGGCAAAATTTAGACACCTAAAATTGGACACTTTGTGTTGATTTTAACTATCCCTTCATTTAAACTAACATCATCCTAAAATTTTATAATCAATCCTCAATCCACCCTAACATCCCTATCTAAATCATTGTTCATCCCCTAGCTAATTAATTCCTTTTTACACAACCATATCAAAATCATCCAAAAACCATATCACATCACATTAGTTAATTAACTTTTGTTGATTATCTGCTCTTATTTTAATGGGAAAATCCATGGAATGTGGAATATACTTATTTTCATAAATCAATAAATCAAATTAATCCTCACATCACTCCATCACATCCCTAAATCCTAAAGTTGTACACAACCCCAAAGTTAACCTTCAAAAAATCCAAGGCATGGGGGATAAACTCTTACCAAGCCCATTCATCACCTTACATGCTCAACCCCTAATATTTATTTCCCAACTTACCTCATTTATGAGGAGGACGACCAATCTTCAATCTCATCCAATGATCCACATCAATCAGGAAACTCTATAAATTGAGGGGCCACCCTCCATTATCAACAAGATTATTCATGTAATGAAGTGCTGTTAATTTGTGAATCAAAGCTTCAACTCAAATACTCACTCATCCAATCCAAATTACCATTTAATAATGGGAGGTGCTACCAAATTATCTAGTCATCTCAATGAACCTTTATAACTACATCCATTTGAGCACAATCTAATTAAAGGAAGGAACATAGTTTTTATTAGGTAAGATCAAGGTATACATTTATTTAATTGTTCCTCTCTTTGATATATTTTCCATGTTATCTCATTTATGAAGTTTTCTTAGTAAATTATATGTACTTTTATTTGGGTATTCATAATGATTGCATTTTACTAATGAATTTCCTTTTGATATACAAAGGCCAATAATGTAAAAGCAAATATTGATGATTATGGTGAAACTTATAGCATCATTTATTATTCCCCTTATGATTATGATTGTAATTCCACATATTTTGAATATGAGTATGAGGATCCTAGTTCTCTATTTCTCCTACATTGCTTAATTTAAAATCTAGTGATGAGGTGCTTGAAGAATGACTAAGTGTACCATTCATTAGAGAATTTCATAGCCTTCAATGTTATAAAATGAACATCCATGAAAATATCATCCAAAATGTTAAAAATTGTAATATTTGATGTATAAAACATTATAAATATGAACCAATAATTGAGTTTACATTCTCTTTATTTAATGATGAGCATGTCAAAAAGAATGAATGTTTGCCTTCTTTGATAAATATTGAAAATGCTATGAAAAATATTCTATTATTTATTTAGCTCATGAAAATTCAAATAGTAAAATTAATTCTCTCTCTAAATATCAATGATACAAATTAATGTACTACTCTCCCTATCCTTTTATGTTGGAAATATGAAAATGATAATACTAGTCAAAGTAGTGTAGATGCATATTCTTCTCCTCTTATTCCTATTCAAGATACTTTGAAAAAGGTTTCCTAATGAGAGGATTTAACAAACCAAGTAAAACTAATTCACATAAGGATTAACATGTTAGTTACATTAATGTTCCTTTATCATATGGTAATGATGTATTTAAACTAGAAATTTACATTGCATCTTATATTCGTTTCTCCTTTGAATTCAAAAATGAAAGTGAAACTCGAATTTTTTCTTCCTATGATGATGTTTCAAACAAAATATAAAATGTTCCTCTTTATCACTCCTTCACATTTTCTACTCAAAATCATGTTCCAGTCTAGGTGAACATAATGAAGGTACATTTTGTATTCCTCTTGTGTGTAATGAAGATTCAAGTAGTCAACATATTTTATAAGATAGTTATATCAACCTTTGTGAAATATAAAATGATATTATTTCCTCTCTCAAATAATAATTTAATGTGAATGCTCCCCTACCCAATACTTTTCAATCATGAAATTATCCTATCTTAGAATGCAATAATAGTTGTAAAAAAGGCCAACATTCCTATGTTTAATATGGATGGTAATTTAAAACCTATAAGTGCATATTCAAACTCACCAACAATTACTCCTAGTGATATTGTATCTATGATGACTACCATAGGAGATATTTAGAATCAAAAGATAACTATCATGTTAAAAGTACTTTCACATGATGTTACTCTTAATGATAACATTATAGAAATCAACCCTTTACACAAGATGTATTTTATCATCCTCATCCTATCGATTTTTTCATGCCTATGCTACCTTAATTTTATGGTTAAGGATATTTTGTAAATAACTTAAAATGATATGTATATTCATTTGATCATTGAGATAAATATGGATGATTTTTAATTAAAATCCTTCCATACAAGTCTAATATGATAGGCTAGTGATTAGTTCTATAACCTTCCAAATGGTTCCTTACCATATTTAAATAAAATTAGAGACATATTTTGATCTAATTTTTATAAGCATAAAATACCTAAATTATCATTGGAACATTTGCAAGGGTTAAAACAAAATGATGATGAGTCTATTCAAGGTTATGGTATTATATTTAAGGATGCAATATATTCATTGAACTATACACCATCTTTTTTGGAAGTAAAATTAATATTTAGTAGGGACCTTATTTATCCACTTAAATAAAGAGCATTGCATAGGCCTTTTAATTCATTTGATAGTTTATACATGGATGTGCATAAATATGCATGTGCACTAACAAACACAAATATCAAATTAATTTCATCTTCACCTAAAATAAAACATGTTACAAACAATTCTACAAATAAAAGCAATGAACCAAAGATGTTCATGAGCCATCTCAAATATATTATTCTAAATAATTATTTCATACCAAGGAAGAAATAGTAAAGGTTTTACATAAAGGAAAATAATCCACATACACAATACCTCCTATATTTAAAGCATATACCTATACTAAGAAATAACTACTTTAATTTGACTAGTTAAGAGATAGAACACATGATATATTGCATACAATATTGGAAAAATGGTTGATTACTCTCCCTTTAAACTATTACAATCAACCACACATTTTAAAAGGTGAAAGGACAACCCTTTTGTACTCACCATGGTACTATTGGGCATTGTGACAATGATTGTTTTGATTTAAATCAAAATATTACACAACTTGTAGATAAAGGAGTTAATACATTTTAGAAAGAGATAACAACGTCTCCTTCTCCCACTTTTTATAGAGGTCTCTCTAAGAAGGTTGAGACTTTCCATGCTACTCCTACTAAGGAATGCATGGTATATTGATCCTTGTAGAAGGAAACCATTGGAATAAGTCTTTCTACTAGTACACATTCTAATCGATCTCTCCCACATTGATCTAACTAAAGAACCATTATTCAATAGAGATCTCGCTAGAGGTGCACTTGGGAGAAACACATAACCAAATTTTTAAAAATCCAATCATACTTCAACACCTATGTTTACTACATGGTAACAATGGGTACCCAACACAAGTCATAAGGCTAAAAATGAAATAAATACACTTGATATTTCCAAATATGCACTGGATATAAGCCCAATTTCTACATGATCATTATAGTCAAGCATTTTTATTCCTAACTAGATTCTATTGTGTATGGTGATGACCTCAGTTATTAAATAAATCTAAATGAACAACTACCAATACTTTACCACATATAATAAATGATGGGTTCCATAAACCATACTCATTTTATTACCTCTTCATGACTATATATTCATTTGAAACATTCACAGAGCATCATAGATTTTATAGTGCTAGATATGAAAATTATACATATTCCTTGGCAATATCACTAGTTTGATGTACCATATTCCATGTTCAGAGCTTCTTATGAGAATAAATTATATGGGATCATAGGTTAGACTTTTATTTCCAAATATTCAAGAAAATAAAAAAAATTAAATATCCCAAAAATATAAAAATATTTGAATAAATCTAAAATACAAAAATTATTCAACATACACATTTACCAGATCGTTGGAATCTATGTTCTTTACTTTATGTTAGTAGATAAAATATCATTTATTTTCTATACACACATATGTTTCATGCATAACTAAGTGTGATAAAAACATACACCATATCCATGATACATGCACATACAAATGTTGGACCTTTCCTCTTCCCATGTGACACACTATAATGGGGGCATTTGCTTCCTTGATCATGATTGATACATGTTATATTGTTTTATGATCACTTTTACATTATTATTTTGAGATTTTATACTAATGGTAACACATTTATATACTAATTCTTACATATTACATTGTGTACTTGATATGATATGTTACATGACATTTTTTAATATCACATATGTAGGGACTAGTATGATAAGATTATATGGGTTGTTTATACTTCATTTATTCAAAGTGTCACTTCCTTGAGTGTACTTCATGTTTGCTATTATATTACTTGTGGAAAACTTGAATATATCCTTGCTTGTATGCCCCCATGCCAATGAGTGTTATTTCTTTGTGTGTGTACATTTAAATATGTCCTCCATTCGAGTATGTAGCATTTGAACATGCTCCTAGTTTAAATTCTCCTTAGACCCCTTTTGTGTGACATTGAGTGTTTTTGTATGTGTTATTGATTATTTGTTGAGCTTGTACTAATAATTTATATATGTTTCTATGATCCATATCATGCATCTTAGGGATTTTTATGATCACATACTATGAGATTCATTGATATATCTACTTAAACATGCTACTTCTATATGATACATGATCCATACATAAATAATATAGTTATTATATCCTTTTAAAGTAAGGTGACTACCAAATTACATTCCCCTCACCTCAAAAGAGGGGTCATATTAGTGGGATCATGTCATAGATACATGACTCCACACATAAATAGTTGTCATAATTTGATACAGTTTACATGATTCACATATACATTTGGGTCATAATCCTATACATTTGGCACTTATTTTTATAGATTTAGGATAAAATTATTTAGATTTGTCATATACATTATACACATTTTTATAGAAAATTTAACTTGAGACATATTAGAGGTGAATATGCATGCAAGTGCACAAAAAAATGCAAATACCTATTCAAAACATTTTATCAAGGAACACCATTTTTACCAAGAAGCATTATTTTGAGTCTTTCCTATCTATAGTAGTTGGTTCCTTTGAGTAGTGAGGTTGAGATGTAGTTCCCTCAATAGACTTAAAATTACTCCCCTTTTTAGGCTGAGTTGTTTATACCACTTAACTTGGATTTATTATACATTCACTTAAGTTGTGTGATTGAGATTTAGTGATCTCAATGGTCATGTCACAACTCACCCTTACACTAGATTAGTGGCATAATTTCCCTACAAATTCATTCTTCAAAATATCTAGGGTTAAATTATGAACTCTATCAACTCTAATGATTCATAAGGGATCATATTTACTAAATAAAATTACCAAGAGGTAACATGGTTGCATTGACACATAGGTGTGCTCCTTCTTTGATATCTTTACTTGATCCTTCCTTGATATATTTACTTTTCAAGCATTTCAATTATTTAATTTTAGATTACATGAAATAATTTATACTATAACATGATCTTGGTTAAAATTCATACACCAACAAGAAACTCACTAGGCTCAAGCAAAGGCAAGGTGAGTTATACACACTCATGTACACATTTATTTTATTTAACCTAGTAATTTCATCCTTATGTATTACTAGATTAAAGGGGGAAAATACAGATACTAAAATCTAATTATATATAGCATATTAGTCTTGTAAACTTTATAAATACCAATAAGGTATCGACCCTTCAATTCTAATACTTCCTACCATTGAAAGGCTCATATTCACCATCTCATTGTGCCTAACTACTTATCTTATGGTTTGACCCTATCATCCTAATAACCTAGGTCACCTATACACTACATAAAGCTTAAATATGGTTTATATCCTTCATTTTTAGTTATATACCTTCAATAGTTTTATACCCTATTGGACATTACTATTTATATAGGGACACTAACATAAACCCTAGTGTCCAAATTCCTTTTCTAGTGTATGTATGTTAAAAGCCATGCAAGTTACAAATATTTTGAAACATATGGGTTAACTTATTTTTCTTATCTATCCATGATATATTTTCAAAAATTGTTATGTAAATACAAATTAAAGTTTACCCATTACCCATATAGAAAATACTAAGCATGCACCTATTCAAGCTCAATCAATCAATCCCACAACTGAGTTCTACTACCCTATTCTTCTGTATATACATATTAGTTATAGGATGAGTCATATTACATGTATGAAGCATTCAAATAACATATCATGAGTATTATTTTTCAAATTACACTCTATATCATTACATGCCCTTGCATATATCATATTTCACCCTTGTGCACACACAATACCACACTTAAGGGAAAAGTACATATGCATGAGGCCTTATTTGGAGTATTAGTTATGTAGGAAATGCTCATTAATAAAGGGATACTTGAGTCCAACTCTACTTTGTGATCCCACTAACCCATTTTTGGCATGGTGACATGACCTAAAGTGAATAACTAGGGTTTGAGTTACATACAATCATAAAGAGCCTATGCATGTGATCCAAATATATAAATAGGAAGTAAATAAAAAACCTAGAAAGGTGTAACTATAAGATACATAAAAGTGTCTATATTTTGGGCATGATAAGAATATTAATATTAGGACACTAACATAAAAAATATTGTTTAAGCAATAAAAAAAGTCAAAAATATGAATGAATGGAACATTAAGCTGAGTTTCAAGGCTAAGACAAAGCTTGGTAATAGTGACAATCTAGAACAAAATAAAAAACAAGATATGCTACTCTTAACCCTTAATTATATAATCATTATTATATTTATTGCACATGGTCAATTAAATTTATTACTAAACACTTTATTATATTACCTATATCTAAATATTACATATTGCAATCAAAAGTTTTATTTTTAAAGGGTATTTATATAAGGACCCATTTTGACTAAAACAATGAGAATGGAGTAGCATGTAATAAAAAAATATCCTTACAAGAGAGGATAGAAGAGAATATGAAGATACATATTCCCTAGAGGTGATGGATTGAGACATGTAGAAGAGAGCACAAGGTGAATAAAGACAAACATTGGACATGTCACACAAAGGGATGAAAGAAGATAAAGTTACCCAAGGGATAAAGGGTGGAGATATAACTAAAAAAAGGAAAGATGTAGGAGTCACATGCATAAGTGTTGAGGAGGTGAGGAGAGATCAACTTAGATTTGATAAGGTAGGTGCAACTTTGATTATGCATGGCACAAAGGAAAAAAATAAGGAAGAATAGATAGGAGTTGGAGTCATCCAACAAGAGGAAGTCAAAAATAAATAAAGTAGTGGTAGTAACACATAAGAGTGCTTAGTGAGAGGTAGAAACAATCATCAAAGTGATTACAAAGACGTGTCTTACTGAAGACATCTAGGTGAACAAGGCAAAAGTATATATATTTTCTAAGGATGAAGAGGATTAGAAACAAAGGAAGAGAGTGTGCACAAAAGAAGGATGGATGAAGATGCACAATAAGGGTGAGATAAAACCCTTGGAGGAGATGGATGGAAACATGTAGAAATAAAACCCATAAGAGATAGAGGTGGTTGTATATCCATGAGAGTGAAAATAAGAAAACAGAAAATGAGTGTGTAAAGGAGCCTTGTCTGACACACACAAGAGTAGAGATGTTGTGAACACTTGGTGGATGTGGACAAATAAACATGGGTGTAGACCCACGAGAGGAAAAAGGAGAAGAAGAGGTTAGAAGAGAGTGAATAAGAGGAGAAGGTAGAGAAGAAGTATCAAATATAGGTGGTGGAGGAGGACTATTTATGGCTCTCTAAGGGTCTAGAAGAGGAATGAACATGAATTAAGCCTGTTAAAACATCACAAAAGGTGTTGTGGAGCATCATGGTTGGGGAAACTAACCAAAAGAGTGGTTATAACACTTAAACCCTACTTTTAAGTAGGATATTACTTTAATTACCTAGGGTGTCTGATGTAGGAGCATCCCAAGCAAAATGGAAATCCTACATAATCAAAGTTTTAGAGTGTGTGGATGAAGGAAATATTGACATCTAAGGATGGTAAATAAGGGATTACTATTTAAATGTGTAGGGCAAAATTATGTAAGAGTGAATTGGATGTCAAGTTGAAAGGTATGTGTGTAGATGACTAAATCCATTCAAAAGAAACCTAAGGATCTGAACAAGGAATAATGCATAGAAGGAAAATACCTGCCTCAAGAGAGTGCAAAAATTAAGAAAATAAAGGGGCTAAAGTTTTGGATGAAGCATGAAGTACATGAGGGGAACCTTGCATAAAGGTTGCATTGATTAGTATTTTGACATAAATGGCTAACCAACTATGGGAAAGTATTTTTGGCACACCTACCCTTCCTAAAAGGAAGGAAATCTTGAGATCTCCACTCCCCAAGGTCTATTCTACCTGCTCTAGGTGCACTAAAATTTACTCAATAACTTGTTATGACTATTCCAATTCAAGGGTATTTTTTTGGTCACTAAAGTATTTTAGACAAATCAATATGCATTACAAATGTGGAAATTGCTACCTTATGGAATTAATGTACATATATAACATGGAAATGTATCTAGTTTAGACATATGCATAACATAATTAAATACAACAATGCACTAACATGTTCAAATATAGATTCAATAAATCAAGATATAACACTAAGAACAAATTGTATAGATTCTAAACTAAACTAATCTAATAAATTTATAAAGAAAATAAAAAAGAGATAAGGATGGAAAGAGAAGAAAGAGTTTGCTTTCTAATGGAACCAACCACCTCCTCTTGAGTAAAAAAATTCTCAAAGAAACTATTATTTAATTGAGCAAAACCTATCATTAATATAGGTAAAGGATGGTGCAAGGGTCTATGGGAGATAACAACAATACAAAAGAGTAAAATAAGGCCACCATATTTCATATGCAGATCAAGTATATCAATAGATAATGCTTTTATATAAAGATGTTTCATTCAAGAGTCATTTAGAATTCATCCAATGGTCATTCAGATTACAAATAGGGCTTAAAAATATCCTTGAATCAAAAAGACTAACTAAGAAAATAGAAAAATGCTAAAAAAAGGGCATACTCTCTCTAATCCTAAAATATTATCCTAGGTATAGCCTTTTCTAATCCTAAAAAATACCAAGCCTTATTACAATGTATGAGTTGATCTTATATATAAAATTAAGTCCATGGAGTTAAAATTCAAATTCAAATTCACCCATTAATGGGGTGGCTAAAAAAATCATCAATGTGATTGGGAGATGTAGTTGATGAGGTAGTAGGGATCTCAAATAGATTGGATGGGTGCATAGGCTTTATATAGTTAACATCATGCTTTGATTAAATGTTGTAAATTGAAATTAGTTGGGATTGCATTGAGATTACCATACTCCATGCTTATACACAACCAATTTCTATGCCTCTTTAAGGTTAAATTTATCTTTTCTTCTTCATGTGATCCCAATGTGCACGCCATGCCCATGATTCACATTTCATTCATGATTCTCAATTGAATTCACCACCTTTTGATTAATATCATTGCTTGGTATTACATTGAGTTCTATCATTTCTGATCATTTCTTAGTGAGGAATAATATGCAACTTGATTCTACATATCAAATTGAATGCATAATCCCTTCTCATGTTTTGATGGTTAGACGGGCCATAAGATTTAAATTAGTGTCCTAATGACATCCCTACCAGTGTGTCCTTCATTGGTATGGTCATTCTATGTGGATTGTCCCTATTCTTACACTACTTGGGTGAGGCTTGATATATATTGTGTTTTGAACATGATGCAATGAGATCGTGCCACATGATGTAATCTCACTCACATAAATATTTGATGGGATTCAAGGTTGTATGAACCACCCTGGGGTAGTGGGTCATTAGGATCATGCAACATGGTAACATCCCACTTGTATATATAGTTAGAGGTGTTTACATTATATGGATTTGGATGGGGTAGTGGGTCACTGATATCATGCCATATGGTAACATCTTACTTGTCTACTTGTTTGATGGTCTTTGATTGGTATAGAATCAGTTGGGGAGCAGGTCATCAATATTTTTACACTTGGTAGCATCCCACTAATCTGCTCACTTAGAGGGATTTTATTGAGTTGGTGGTCTTAGAGAAAATATTTTAAATTTATTAAGTCCTATGGAGTACTAAAAAGACATCATGTGGTTCTAGGCAAATTTTGAAGAAAATTAGCTAAGTCTCATGAAGAAAAAAATTAACACATGGCTTTAGGATCAGTTAAAAATTAAACTAAGTGCTAAAATCCTTTTTAAATAGGTTGGAGTCTCCAAGATCTATGGAAAATTTCCATGTGGCACCGAGATTAGTTTAGGTACATATGAGAAAAATAAACAAAGGCCCAGTCAACAACTTGAAATTTAAAAGTGTCAGGAAATCAGAGAACAACAAACATGCTCTGACTCCACTGGTTAGGATCTTGCTCCTCAGATAGAGCACAGTATGATTACCAAATATATAAGCAATTGAATATGCGGAAATAACCAGAAACACAAGTAACTAGAATTCACCAATAGCACAGAATATGAGAGACAATACACTATCTTGTATTAACACTAACAGAAAAGAATACATCAAAGAGCCGCCACACTCTTTCACCTTACAGAGATTCGCCACACCTCAAGTGTACAGTAATTCTTCTCACACACACTCTCCTACACAAAAACGGTCCCAACAACCAACTCACACACAGAATTGGTGTTCACCTCACCAACCAGTCAGTAATAACCCTGCCGGTACATCAAGCACTCTATAGCACTTCAAGCTGATCTCTCATGAACCTACAACCTGCAATTCAAAGACCAAGCTTACATGTAGATCACCAATGAGCTTGCAACAACCTGCAACTCATAGATCTTACAACTAGAAGGAACTCTTCCTTTCTATCTCATGCCTTAAACAATACATGCCAATGGGTCTATAAATAGATCCTTAACTCAAACAATAACTAGGACTCTTAATTTAGACAATTATCCTCGCAGCCCAAGACTCTGGCTGGTCTTGACATGCAAACTCATAGTTCACTTAACTAACTGTCCGTGAAACGAACACTTCGGGAACACACAGGCGACCGACGTCGGTCCCTGCTGGTCTGGTTCTGCCGACGTCGGCCGACTTCCTGCCGTCGCCGGTTGCCTTCTGCACTGGATCCTGCCGACGTCGGTCATGCTGCTGACGCCGGTTCCTGTAGAACTCAGCAACCATCTGTTCCTAGTTTGCAAAGGTTGAAGCTTTTAGCTCCACAACCTAACAATCTCCCACTTGGAGATAAACAGCTGCAACCTGTACCTGTACCTGTACACCGTCTAGTTTGTTTCCTTGGCTTTGTATCCCTCCTCAAGATCACTCTTGAAGACCAACCATCACAAAATCCGTGATGCAAAATCTGTCATCCAAATTACCTGCCACATCCGCATCTACAACCATGTAGAAAAAAGAACTTGACCCTGCATAGCATGTGCACCTGCTGCTGGTCCAACTGAACTGCCCTTCAGTATTACTCTCCCGGATTGACTCCAAACTTGTGACAACTCCCACTGCTTGGGAAAACTCAGGTTTAGTACATACCATGCACTCAACCTCACTATGTGAATCAAGACACCTGTTCTATGAACTGTCTAACCATCGGTGTGCTAATTGGCTTCACACAATCATCCTGAAACAAAGTCAACAAGACCTCCATGTCTCTAGAACACACTCATGCCAAAGAATCTTGCTGCTCCCAGATTCTCCATGACAAACCCCTGAACTAGCTTTACCTTTAGTTCAGAAATACCTGTATATGTAACCCTGCAATAAGCACATCATACAGAAAATAGAATAGTGTAGCTAATACTATCCAACCTGGTAAAGAGAAACACAATGATCAAACCTCCATTGCCCTGCAGCTAATACAAGATCATATACCCTAATCTTCCATCTCATGTAACCATTTCCACTCTTCTTCATCTGCATCATCCATTCGTCTCTCAGTGCTTACTTCCAGCTGGCAACACTACCCAAAACCCCTGTTTGGTTCTCCTCCAAGGAATCACATCCTCATCCATGCCTAGCTCCCACTGTTTCCTGGATCTACCTGTTCTGCTTCTTCAATAACTTCCTGGTCCTATGCCATAAGTGAGCAACAAGTAGTGTAAAGAAGGGAAATGACGAATTTAAGAACTTACTTACACCTTCAGTCCTCCAAATGGGCGCTTGAGACTCCATGACAACTAGCTGTCCACCCAAAATTTGTCTCAGTAACCGATGCCGGTCACATCTCAGTCTACAGCCGACCGATGTCAGTTCCCTGCGACTGCCTCCTCGCCGACGTCATTTTCCCCTGGCCGATGCCGGTCTCTGTCTGCCCCGAGTCACCGACGTCGGGCTGCACATAGCCGACGTCGGTCCCTGTCTGGACGCCGACGCCGGTTTTCCTGCCGACGTCGGTCTCTGTGTTTTTCTTGTGAGACCTGACTTTTTCCCGCGAGCTCTTTTTGGATCAAAACCTTGTCCAAATCACCCTTTCTCTGCTTAGAATTCCTCTGCACCTTATGCTGAACTCTGTCCGTCACTTTCTCCTTGAAAACCAAGGCTTTCCCGTTCTTGTCACTAACATCGGATTCCTCAAAAAACCTTACCTTCTTCTTCTGCATACAGAAACCACGATCCATGCCTTCCAAATCTGAAAGCATATTCTTTGACTCAAGAACCAGCATCTCCTTCTTATCTATGTGACCAAGCCTATCAAGCCACATCTCTGAATCTACAGCTGAAGTAGATAACCCAGAAAGAGAATCAGTAAAACAAGTAGATAGATAAAGCGTACCTACTTTCTTACCTCTAGATATAACAAGTGTACCCTTGGTAACCTTCCAAGAGTCCGCTGAGAGAGTTACTGTGCAACCCTCTTCACCCAAGCTTCTTACAGAAATCAGATTCCGCTTCAGAACTGGGACATGCATGACCTCCTTTAACACCCATGTGTCACCTGTCTGCAATTTCAGCTTCACTTTGCCTTTGCCAACAACCTGACAAGGCTTACCATCCCCTACACAAATTTCTCCAAAGTCTCCCTGGACATACTCATGAAAAAATTCTCTATGTGGAGATGCATGAAAAGAGGCACCAGAATCTAATACCCAAGATTCTACTTTATCCAAAGAACATACCAGAGCATCCTGTGCAATGTAACCCGCAGCATCTGCTTCTTCTCCATGTTCTTCATGGTGATCTTCACCCGATCTGCAATCTCTCTTTAAGTGCCCTTGCTTTCCACATTTCCAGCAGGTTATTCTGCCATACCTGGACTTGGATCTCTTGCCTATCTTCGACCTTGATCTCCCACGCTCTGTCCTCTCTCTTGGCCTTCCTCTTCCTTCAACACTCAAAGCATTTCTGGATAATTCACCTGTGCTTTTCCTGCGTATCTCTTCATTCAAGATTACACTCACAACATCATCCACTTTTAAGACTTTTGAAGGAGACACAGTATTAGAAACTGCCATTACCAAACCTTCCCAACTTTCAGGTAATGAACACAAGATTAAGAGAGCTCTAAGTTCATCATCAAATACAATATTCACTGAACTTAACTGGTTTACTAAACCATGGAAATCACTAAGATGGCTATGAATAGATCCACCTTCCAACATTTGCAAATTAAATAAACGCTTCATAAGAAATACCTTGTTTGAAGCTGAGGGTTTTTCATATAAATTTGCCAAAGATTTCATCAACTCCACCGTTGTCTTACACTGTGATAAGCTGGAAATCACAGATGAATCAAGACTCAATCTAACAGATCCCAGAGCCTTCCGATCAAGAACCTCCCATTCTTCATCTTTCATATCCAAGGGTTTGCTAGCAACCCCACCCAACGGTAAGTACAAATCTTTCTGATACAGATAGTCCTCAATCTGCATCCTCCATAATTGGTAGTTCTTGCCATTGAACTTGTCCATTCGTAGTTGACTGCTTTCTGACATTGCTCAACTCCCACTCAAACAGAAACCCTGTGAGTAACCTGTAATCAAAACACACTACCCAGATCTACACCAATCTGTTAGTATCCCAACCAAAAGCTCTGATACCAATTGTTGGTATCAAGCTCAAGAACCTACAACCAAGGCTCTGATACCACTTGTCAGGAAATCAGAGAACAACAAACATGCTCTGACTCCACTGGTTAGGATCTTGCTCCTCAGATAGAGCACAATATGATTACCAAATATATAAGCAATTGAATATGCGGAAATAACCAGAAACACAAGTAACTAGAATTCACCAATAACACAGAATATGAGAGACAATACACTATCTTGTATTAACACTAACAGAAAAGAATACATCAAAGAGCCGCCACACTCTTTCACCTTACAGAGATTCGCCACACCTCAAGTGTACAGTAATTCTTCTCACACACACTCTCCTACACAAAAACGGTCCCAACAACCAACTCACACACAGAATTGGTGTTCACCTCACCAACCAGTCAGTAATAACCCTGCTGGTACATCAAGCACTCTATAGCACTTCAAGCTGATCTCTCATGAACCTGCAACCTGCAATTCAAAGACCAAGCTTACATGTAGATCACCAATGAGCTTGCAACAACCTACAACTCATAGATCTTACAACTAGAAGGAACTCTTCCTTTCTATCTCATGCCTTAAACAATACATGCCAATGGGTCTATAAATAGATCCTTAACTCAAACAATAACTAGGACTCTTAATTTAGACAATTATCCTCGCAGCCCAAGACTCTGGCTGGTCTTGACATGCAAACTCAGTTCACTTAACTAACTGTCCGTGAAACGAACACTTCGGGAACACACAGGCGACTGACGTCGGTCCCTGCTGGTCTGGTTCTGCCGACGTCGGCCGACTTCCTGCCGTCGCCGGTTGCCTTCTGCACTGGATCCTGCCGACGTCGGTCATGCTGCCGATGCCGGTTCCTGTAGAACTCAACAACCATCTGTTCCTAGTTTGCAAAGGTTGAAGCTTTTAGCTCCACAACCTAACAAAAAGTAAATGACTAAGTTTTTTAAATGAAAATGGCTAAAGCAAAAGTTGAAAAATGACTAAGGAAAGAAGCCAAAAAACATGAAAGCATAAAAATAAAACCCAACCTTGCTAATTTAAATCCAATTTTATGCATTCTATCAAAAAATGACTAAGTTAAAAAGTAAAACTTTATAAGCATTTAATCATTCAAATCAAAATGAAGTAGAAATGTATTAAATTTTTTAGAAAAAGAAGAAGAAAAACCTAAGATAGTTTCCATAAATCCAAGGTGAAATAGTCTAAAAATAAATATTTAAATGTGTTTCAAAAACACAAACATGAAGATAGACCAAGACTTAATAAATCATGCAAATTCAGATTTTAACTTAATGCAATCCTAGGTGTGATTTATATGCCAAATGTTTATGATGCAAATTATCATTATTCAAGTTTGGATAAAATAATGAAGCACATTCAAATTTAAATCTTTACATATTAAAAAATGTACTTCAAAGAGGGCTGATTTAAACAAGTAAACACTAATGAATTCCTCAAAGAGATAAGATAAAACTCTAGAGAGAAAAAGGGGTCCTTATTTTTAGTTTAAAAATTAGGTGTGTTGTGAAAACAACAACAAATGGAAATTTTTGTTGGTAGATACTCTTGAGTATCTAAATAATCCAAAATCTATTATTTCACAAGAATTAAAAGTGTTAGCTACAAGTAGCCACCTAGGATAAACTAGAATTCAAAGGTACTAAAGTCTACCTCAACTTGTGACATACTAGGATATAATCCTACCAAATACCATCTATGTGTGTGATTAAGTGATTAATTCATTTCCCTTGCATTCACATGCATTAATTCAGATTTTCATAAGGCCAAAACTATCGAAGGAAAAAATATTTTACATTTTAGCTTAAGGGGAAGTGGCATGGGCATTGCTCTGCTACCAATTAGGCATTTATAGCCTTGATGAGATACCTCTGATCCCTTCCAAAGGCCTCTATCCATTACCAATCAAGATGAAAAGCTTGTGGTGGAGGCTGCCAAGATCACATTTTTAAGTAATATTTTCAAATTTTGTATTAGGGTAAAACTTATTTTGAAAGGATATTTTGTATTTTCATCCATAGAGGGTTGAGGAAAAAACCATGAGTAAAAGGGAATTCAACAAGTTCATGACAACTCAATACAAACTAGAATTGAAGCAGTGCTATATTTTATTTATATATTTCATTAAGTGTATTATATGGTTTTAAACAAGATACTAAATTTTCTAAATTCATAAGTTCTATTAAGAATCATTGACCTTTGAAATTTAGGAAATAAATAAATTAATCATAGTGTCTATACAATATTTTCAAGCAAAATTAAAATTAGTCTATTTGAGTGCCATCTATGCTACCTATGCAATATCCTTTCATTTCATTTCTTTGATTAAAAAGGGAGCTATAGGGAAAAATAGTTAGAAAAGACCCAATAATGAAAGTAGGAAACAAATGAAAGCAAACCTAAGCTAACAACAAGGGACAAGAAGAAAAGAAAAATAAAACAAAACAAGAAAAGGCAAATAAAATATTCATAGGGGTTTTCAAGCAAATGTAGGCTCGAGTAAAAGTTAGACACATGATACTTCAATTTTTTGAGAAGGGCCAAGGAAACATCAACTTGAATCTATTTTATCCTTTATGTTAGAAAACACTATCCCATAGAGACTCATCAATGTTCTTTCAAGGTAACTTAAGAAAATTAAGATTGTGCAATTTGACAATGTGTTTATAGTTAATTTTTACAAAGCACTTGGGATAAGGTGAAGAAAACACTTCAATCCATGCATTGTAATAAGATTAGGGATAGGGATAGGTATCCATACATATTAGATTGATTAGAAGATCCAACCTAAAAGTGACATATTCTTGATGGAAAATGAATGCCTGAATATCATCCTCTTTATTGTTTTTATCATCTTGAAGGCATGAGAGTAGCTCATATTCTTCCCATATCAAACACCTTATGGATTTATCATTAGTGGCTGAAGTATGTGGAGAGATGGGTTGGATTAGATAATTCTAATAGTACATCTCCATTGACATGACTCCTCTATTCAAACCACTGTGCTTATAATCTTATATTTGTATCTTGACCATCTCTGCTACCTTGAACTTAGAACATGTTGGCATTAGGAAATCATGGATGGTTATGGTGTCACCAAAAGAACTCATGCGCTCCTTGTTTCCATTTAACTTAGACACATAGAGGAACCCTTATTCATTTAGTCTTGAATGTTCTTGACTCCCCATTTTGATCTTGACTACCTCTATCATTGTGAAGGACATAAAGTGACCATATTGAATTGGTTAAAAGGAAAGGATGACCTAAGGGGAAGGATAATCAATATTAGATTCTTCTAACTCATCCTCCTCAAAAGGAAATCCCTCTTCTTCTTGGCTTTCTTATTTCATTTCATTTCATACCATTTTGATGATGCAGTGAAATTTTCATCATTTCCATAGAGATGCTCATTATCTTAGACTAGCTCTTCAAATACATAAGCAAGAACATATGATAACGATGCTTCGTATGCATAACATACATATTCCTCCTCTAGTTTCTCCAATTCTTTTAATGGATCTTCTAGTTGAGTTCAAGATTATTCAAGTTGTTTTTCTTCCTTTTTTGTGGACAAATCTTCATTAGTTTGCCTTTTAGATGCTAATTTTACTTTAACAAATGTTTATTACTCATATTTGGAGTCATTATCACCACTATTATAACATTTAAAGAGTGGATCAGGCTTATAAAATGGAATGTTCTCAACATGTATGATCAACTTATAATTATCATCAGAACCAAGTTCACAGACTCCAAATGGTGCATTCAAGTATGCAGTCTCATGGCTTGAATTATGAATCACTTGATAATATAGTAAATAAATAAAATAATATGATGCAACTTACTAATTATACACATAATTAATTGAGTTACATCCATTAAAAGTGTAAGCATGTCTCTTATTCAGCATAGGGAGGTTTGTTTAGATGAAGGCTTGGGGCAATGCTTTATTTTAAGGCACACATTTATCCATGAGATGACTTGTAGGCATGTAATTCAAAGTATTTTGGGAATAAATGCTTTGATATTCTAAGGAATATGAAGGGTAGGAACCACTAAATCCTTTATACATTGATTATCATTCTACTTTGATAGCTTCTTGGTAGACCAATGATAATGATACGAGGGTAGATGGGTTCATCTTAATGAACATTTTAGTTGGAGGATCCAATACATTATGGTATACTCCAATAGCCATAACCTCTGCTTGTAGGAAAGGATCCTTCAACTTAGTGTATAGTTGATGGAATATATGGTTGAATGTACTAGTTGGTTTATTAGGCTCTTTATGTGCTATGAAAAATTGATAAAATAAGACAAAAAGGTCAATGGGAACATTAAAACATTTAAGAAACAAATTTATCAAAGATGGTCCAAGTGGTGACACACCCTTCTCATAGACCAAGGTACCAAAAATAGGTTGTTTGATCCAATGATAAGTGGAATAGGTGGTAATCCACATCCTCATGTTGAATTTGCCTTCTGATAATGATTTATTTAAAACCTTGAATGTGTTTTTTAGTAGTCTTGACCCCACCATGAATATACTTCACACATAATTTGTGAGAGTTTTTAGGCAAGTCATAGGAAAGTCCTAGAATATTCATAGGACATCTATGCCCTCCTAGCCAAGCAAAGGCCATCATAGGACTCAAATAATCGGTCTTCTAGTCTAAAAACCTAGAAAATAACTAGGTAACTCCTTAAAATCAAATAATAAGTTTGAAATAATCTAGTTTAGTCCCTCCTTCTAGTGCCGATTTGTTGATCAATCCTTTGACATAAATAACCAAAAAATTGTGGGTAGACATTTTTGATGCACTTTCCCCTCCTAAAAAGAGGGGAAATCCTGAGATCTCCACTTCCTAAGGTCTCTTCTCTAGGTGCACTGATCTTCATTCAGTGGCTCATTGTGACCATTATAATTCAAGAGGCCTTTGATGGTCATTGGAGTATTTCTAAAAAATCAATATGCATTCTAAATATGGAGCTTGCTAACTTAGGGAATCAACATATAGATATAACATGGAAATGTGTCTGATTCAGACATATATATAGCACACTTAAATATAATAATGCAATTACAATTACAAATATATATTCAAGCAATCAAGTGATAACACTAAGATCATATTACATAGATTCTAAACTAATCTAATGTAATAAACTGATAAATAAAATAAAATAGAGAGAAGGGCAGGGAGGAAAGATAATAAATATTTTGCTTTTTGATTGAGCTAATAAATTACTCTTGAGTAGATAAATCCTTGAAGAAATCAATCCTTAGCTAATCTAGACCTAACATGACTCTAGCTAAAGGATGGTGCAATGGTCTAAAGGAGATATCAACAGTATAATAGAGGAAAATAGGGCCACCATATTTGATGCACAGACCAAGTGTATCAATTAACAATGATTTTATATAAATATGTTTCATTAAAGGGTCATTTGGGATTCATCTAATACTCATTCGATTATAGACAAAGCTTCCAAATAGACTCGACTCAAAAAGACTAACTCAGAAAGTAGAAAATACTAAAAAATAAATGGGCATGCTCTCTCTAATCTTAAGAAAATCAACCCATAAATAGCCTTCTCTAATCTTGAAAAATACCAACCCTTATTATAATTTAGGAGTTGATAATTTATATAAAATTAAGTCCATGGAGTTAAAATACAAATTCAAATTCACCCACTAATGGGGTGACTACATAAATCATCAATACGATTGGGAGATTTAGTTGAGGAGGTAGTAGGGATCTCTGATAGATTGGAGGTATATGTATGCTTTGTATAGTTAATACCATGTGTTAATTGAATGTTGGTAGCTAAAATTAATTGGTATTCCATCAATTTTTCCATATTACATAATTTTTCACTACTAATTTCCATGTCTCTTTAGGGATGAGTTTGTCTTTTGCTCTTTATGGGATACCAGTACACATGCCATACCCATGATTCATTCTTCATTCATGATTATAAATTGAATCTATCACATTTTTATTAATGTTGATACCTAGTCTTGTATTAAATTCCACCATTTTTGGTAATTTATTAGCGAGGAAGAATTTGTAACTTGATTCTATAAATCAATTTGAATGCATGGTCCCTTCCGAGGTTTTGATGGTCAAACAGGCTATCAAGTTTAAACTAATGTCTTGTTGACATCACTGCTAGCATGTCATTCATTGGTAGGGTCATTCCAAGTGGATCATCCCCACTTTTATTCTTCTTATCTAAGGTTTGATATGTGATGACTATGTTTTGGCTGTGAAGCACTGAGATCATGCCACATGGTGTAATCTCACTCACTTGAAGCTTTGATGGGCCTCAAAGTTATACAAATTATTCAGGGTAGTAGGTCACCAAAATCATACCACATGGAATCATCTTGATTATCAAATCACTAAAATATGTTTACATTATATAGATTTGGTTGGGGTAGTGGGTCATTAGGATCATGCCACATGGTAACATCCTATTTGTCTGCTCACCCAACAAACTTTTCTTAGTATAAAATTAACCAAAAAAGTAGGTCACGGAGATTTTGCCAATTGGTAGCATCCTACTAATTCTCAGACAAAGGGATTTTAATGATTTGGAGGTCTCTAAAAACTCTTTTAAATAATTTAAGTCTCATGAAGTGGTGAAAAGATACCACATGGCTCTGGGTAAAATTTGAATAAAATCAACCAAGTCCTACGAAGTTAAAATTTGACACATGGTTCCAGGGTTGGTTAAGAAATTAATTAAGTGTTAAAAGCCTTTTTTAATGGGTCAATTTTTCTAAAATCTATGGGAGATCACCATGTGGCAATGGGATAGTTTAGGCATCTGCGAGTAAATAAAAAAAGGCCCAATTAACAACTCGAAATTTAAAAGCAAATGATTAATTTTTTTAAATGAAAATGGTTAAGTCAAAAGATTAAAAAATGACTAAAATAAGAAGATGAAAAAATATGAAAGCATAAAATTGATCACAAAAAGGAAACCCAATCTCACTAATTTAAATCTAATTTTTTCCATTCTACCGAAAAGAGACTAAGTTAAAAAGTAGAACTTTATAATCATTTAGTCATTTAAATCAAAATGAAGCAGAAATAGACCAAATTATTCAGGTAAAGAAGCAAAAAACTCTAAGATAATTAGATAGTTTGCATAAATCCAAGGAAAAATAGTCTAAAAACAAAGCTTTAATGTGTTTCAAAAACATAAGCATGAAGATATACCTAGACTTAATAGAATCATGCAAATTCAGATTTTAACTTAATACAATCCTAGATGTCATTTCTATGCCACATGTTTATGATGCAAAATTATAATTGTTCAAGTTTGGCTAAAACAATGAAGCACACTTAAATTTAAATATTCACATCTAGTAAAAATGTACTTCCAAGAGGTCTGATTTAAGTAAGCAACCACTGACAAACTCATCAAATAGATAAGATCAGACTCTAGAAAAAAAGAGGGTCCATGTTTTTAGTTTGAAAATGGGGTGTGTTGTGAAAGAAACAATACTCATAAAGAATTCACTAAATAATGAAACTAATAGAAATCAAAGCTTGTGTGAGAATGCATAGTTAAAGACTTTTATATAGAGCATGTAATAAATAATCTACACCAAGGAATAGGAGCAAGGCATTAAAGTGGATATTTGTGTGGTGACACACAAAATATCTAAAGACTTTATAAAGTATAAAGGCATATGTTAACAAATAAAATAGGTAAAACTGATGTACAAAGGAAGATCATGTTAGTGTATAATTAACTAAGCACAAACAATGTTCACAATCTTGGAGTCAATAATAATAAGCAAAAGATCATACATCAAGGAAATTTTATGAACACCAAATGGCATGCACATGGAAGTAGTCACACAAGAGAAAATGTGTGTGAAAATAATATTGGACTAGGTCAAGGGTGTATAACATAACATAACATTCACATATTTGACTATAATATAGATTGAGCCATATGGAAGCTACTATAAGGTCAACAATTCTGACCTAGAAACCACATCATTTTGACAAGGTTTCCTAATTTCCAAAATTTGAATTAGCTTACATTAGTGACAAGTTGGGAAATGGAAACTTATAAATGCATATGCATGACAAATGGCTAGGATTTTCCATCCAAACTCAAATTTGAAATGTCATAGGTAGGAAATTATGCCAAAGCATTAATGATAGTAATTAAACTAATAAGTTTATAAATATATGCATCAACCCAACATTAAGGAGTTATGGTCAACATAAGGACAAACATCACTGGATTGTAATGAGAGTAATGAAAAATAGATAAGGAAGGAAACTATACCAAATTTTAGATAAAGAGAGAGTGAGGGAAGAAGGAGGCCTATAATCTATAAAAAGTGTAGAAAGGATGAGAGAGATCTAGGTTTGAGGACTAGATAGAGCCTGGTGAGATCCATTGTAGAAGCTGAGGAGCTAAGAATTCTTTGTAATCCTGTTAAGTTAATGAATGTTATTTGTGTTAACCATTGTGCATAGTTTTTGGCTACATGGTGAGGCATCCCTTCACTAAGAACCCCCACCATGACTGCATTAATAATACTCGAGGTTTATGAGACATTATGTTTTGAATATCACAACTTATCTTTACCACTTTCCTATGTACCTAAGGATATGATATATTAATGTATATGGGTTGATTGAGATGCTAACATGTTCCACACATCCTACTTAGTTAGTGGTATGGGCCATTATATGGTTTAGATGAGTAATTTATGGAATTATTGTATTAGCTAATGAGTCAGCCTACAATAGGATTAAGAGGTAATCCATCCATGGTTAGTTATTAGAGGTATGTATACACACACACACACACATATACATATGAGGTGAATATCATTATAAAGGATATTAATTAATTAAAAAATTAGTCTTATATTTTAAGAGGATATTGGAGGTTGTCCCCTTGAAGAGACATTATGGAGTTATTCCTTCGTAAAGGAATATTGTATGGTGTTGCCCTACCTTAAGGGTAATTATTTTATTTTTGAATATATTGAATATTCGAGAATCTTGGCCTACCTATATATACTTTTTTATGTTGAACTACATTATATTCTACATATTTCAATTATTATAAGTGTGGATCCTAAAAAATGGTATCAAAGCTTTAATTTGGGAAAATTGTGTGGGGTGAGACCCTAGTTTTTTGGAATTGTTGATATCTTTCAATCCATTGTGAATTTTTATACAAAATTTTTACTGGAGATGGGAATTATTTCAAGGAAGTTATAGTAAAAAAATCTAGCTTTTACAATCAATTTTTAAGGAGATTATTATTTTAGTGTTTTTAATATATTCATCATATCTTCCTATATTTTTATAATTTTTTGGTGAAATTTTTATTGAGATATTATCAGCATACAATAGAGATACAACCTAGAATTGGCTAATCCATTTTGAGTGAATTATTATAATTTTATGATTTTTAATTAATCAAAGTGGATGGAAAGTAAAATATTTTTTCCAGGGATTGCAAAACATTGATATCATCAGTTGGGAGTAAAATGATAGATTTTTTTTGGGAATAAGTGGAATAGGTTTTCATAGATTGGTATGACATAAAAGAACAAGATGATGAAAAATAAAATGAAGAGGGTGAAACTAAAACTGATGATAATGATGAAGAGATTACAAATTATGAAGAATAAAAGCAAAGGAAGAAAATAATAATGATGGTAATGATGAAGAGAATGCAAGTGAGGAAGAAGAAGAAGACAATGAGCATGATGATGATAATGAAGAAGCTAAAAATGGTGAAAACGGAGAGATATATGATCTTGAATAGGAATATGAGATAGAGAGTAAGGGTTTCAATAGTTTAGCTTCAAATAAATTAGAGTCAATATTTAAATTTCATGGATGCATCTAGAAGAAGAAGGTTATCGTATCCATAAATCCTAGCAACAAGTATAATTTCATCAACATGGCAGTGGCTCAACATCTACATGCTCAAGAAAATAATATTACGGAGGCTCCAATAGAGGGTAAAAACATTCAAATTTTTGAATATCATTATGGAAAAATATTTTTTTCATTCATATTTTAATGCATTGGATATGGTTGTTGGATATCCTTGGTTAGATAATTTGGGCATGATCAATATTAATGTGTAGAAAATGTTTATAAAGATTTGGTATAGGAAAAATATGGAAAATTTATAGGATATCACACTTGGAAAGAAAAAAATAAATTTCAAGGAAGAGGATGAGAAACAATTTAAAGATGGTGAAGAAGAGCATTCAAATAAAGTCTGAGATAAATAACCCTCACAAGTAAAGAAGAACATTTCTTCTACTTAAGAGACAAGGACACTTCCACATGAAAATGTGGAAGAGGAGAAATAAAAGGTTGATAAGGTCATTAAATTAGAACATGATACTAAGGATGGGACATATATATTGCCACATCATCATGATATTAATGAATCATGAAGGTATACCAAGGAGCATCATAATAACAATCATTTTTTAATATAGGGAATCAGAGGAAAAATACATATGGCTACACTTAAAAGCTAAAGGACAAATAATATGGGTATGCATGGAATAAAAATAATGCAAAAGAATATGGAGAATGGAATCAATAGGGAAATCACTATGAATATGCATAGAAGCTAATGCATAATTACTATGGTCATGCATGGAATTAGAGCAACATAAAAAACTATGGAACATGGAATTAGAGGAGGAATAATTTTGCATGGATACTAAGGAGTTACAAACATTATCATAAATAGAATTAGAGTATAAAAATATATATTAGGAACATGGTTAGTGAGCTATCACCTAACCATATCACATATGAGTGGTTAGATGATTGATATTAGAGACAAGTGTATAATGATTTACAACACACTCATTATTTTGTTTCTTCCTATGTTTTGGGGATGAAACATGTCAAGGAAGGAAATAATGATATGTACCTAGGGATATGATATACTAATGTATATGGGTTGATATAGATGTTAACATGTGTCAAAAATATCACTTAGTTAATGGTATGGGTCATTATATGGGTTAGATGAGTAACTTATAGAATTAGTGTATTGGGTAATGAGTCAGCCTACATTGAGATTAGGAGGTTACCCATCCATTGTTAGCTTTTATAGGTCTATATAGAGGAGGTGAATATAATTGTAAAGGCTATCAATTAAGTAAGCATTTAGTCTTATATTATAAGAGGATATTGGAGGTTGTCCCCTTGAAGAGACATTATGGAGTTATTCTTTCATAAAGGAATATTGTATAATGTTTCCCTATCTTAATGGTAATTGTTATAGTTCTAAATATATTAAATATTTTTTAATATTTTCCCACCTCTATCAATTGCATTGTGTTGATATACATTATATTCTACATATTTAAATTATTATAAGTGTGGATCATAACACATTTTTTGCTTGAACCCAATAGTAGAACATAACCTTTGCAACCACATTACTTCCTTACTTGTATGAGTAGCGGTGATGATTCAAATTCAATGGTATAAATGGCTACACTAGCCTATTTTTTTGTCATCCAACTTACACAACCACCAAATAAGTTAAAGACATAACCATTAATAGACCTATGTCAATCAAGGTCATCAATGCCATCAAAATCAATAAATCCCTATATATTCAAGATATTACTTCCATTAGATGTACTTGCATATATTATAATATAGTATTTGGTACTTGATAATGACAATCTTGACACACATTTATCACACATGAATTGAAAAATCAAACAACATCCTAATTCTCCATCATCTCACACTTGCACGCTATTTTATGATTCATCCCTTGTTTTGTTGTTAAACACCTACATGAACCTCACTATCTATTTCAAATTGATGAATATCCTACACAAACATGTCTAGACTCTTAAATTAATCCATATATACATGGGTCACTTCCACCAATTATGGTCATCGTTACTAGTTGATAACAACTTGCATCAATCATAACTAACCTATTCCTAATAACAACTTTCTAAAATTAAACCCATCCTTAGGGTTGGCCTATAAGCATAACATATTGGTGAAATGAGGAATTATTCAGATGGATCTATATATAAAAAATTATATTCTCATTCAAAAGGTACTTGCCACTTATTTGATATACATATATGCATAATTGCACACTGAGCAAATATACTCTATTCTTACCAAATTACATACCCACCACTAAGAACAATCACAAACAAAGTTAAAGCAAACATTATCAAGTATTACTATCAATCATTGGTTACATACACATATCAAATAATCAAAATTACATAATCACACTAGGTGGGATAACTATGAATGGCTTGATTTACCTCCTTGGAGTATTGGATATGTAAAACAATGTCAATCATCAGGTAGGGGTGATTGGGGTTAGCTCAACATATTAAAATTCCCCCATTTTTATATATTTCTAACCCTCATAAGCAAATTTAGGGATTTAATCAAAATGAGGTTAATTTATAGATATACACATGTAATTAGGTTTTAAGATCACAAACATAAAGCAAGAAAAGACAATTGTAGGTGACCATATAATCACTGTGTCACACTTCTATGCAACTCAGTACTAACCAACATGTTAGTATCAACCAATGATACTAACTTGATCCTATGAAACCAACCTAATGCATGAAATAGATAAATTCTAGAACCAAATAAAATAGGGGTGTGTTTATCCCTAATTTTCACTTTTAAAATATAGTCATAGCCAAATAGTCAACTAAGAAATCTAAGTATCACAATCTCTTTAGTAATTTTAATATTTAGAATATGCCCTTATCAAATAAAAATAATGAATTATCAATCATTTAAATTTAGATGTATGCTTTAATTCCATATCTTTTGACCTAAATTCTATTTCAAAATTCCATATTAATTATATTAATCTCACTTATTAAGCCAAATCAAGGTAAAACATATTGGTAAACTCATACACATATTGAACACTAAAAAACTCTAGGTTTTCCTTACAATTTTAGAGCTAATTTTTTATATTCTAGTAGATTTGGTTATCTAGGAATACCTATATATTTGAAAACAACAAGAGTAATCCCACCAATACGTTCCATAGATTGTACATGAACATAGCTAAAATTGGAAAGTGGCCATCCCTAAGGACATAAAGGTTGCCTCTAAGGAAGAACATAACATCCTTAAAAATTGGAACCTTTCCCCTTCTTCCCTCCCCTAACCAAAACCTTATTATAAGCCTCACAGAGTGGAGTTTCCCCCTTATGTGTGGTAACAAATAAACTTTTATGGTATGGCCAAGGGTAATATAGGTAGGGTTGGGGGTAGAGGTGTCTTTAGATATGAGTCAGGGGTTGTGATTGTAGCTTATGTGGGCCCAATGGGAACCCAAACAAACTATGTTTTAAAGGTCAAAGTGTCATTTTGGGGCATCTAATAGGCTGTCCAACTCAAAATTTGTAACTTAGGCATTGAAGGGGATTATTTAAACATCCTCAATTTCCTCATGGGTAAAGTGAACCCCTCTCATACCATCAAACACCTCATTTATGACTCCTTTGTCCTTATCCATTACCTTAAAAACGTTTCCATTGATCACATTTTTTGAGAAGGTAATGCTATTATGGATGGTCTTGCCAACTTCAACATCTCAAGCAATGATTTCATTATGTGGCCTAAGCCCACCAACCTCCCTCCCCACATCTTCCTCTTGATTAATAATGATTTAAACCTTCCCATAATCCCCCAAGGGATGAGTACAAGGATGAAAATGGGGTTAAGATCTAATCTTAGACTACTCCACAAAAGTTTTATGATGAAGACACTTATTTCAAATATTGGGTCAGTTGACCTTATTCTACATGGTGTCATGTTAACAAAATTTAGGATAATGAAGACTATAACAACTTAACTCTCTATAAAAACCTCTATGTTCCATCACATTACTCAAATAAGAAGAATAAAAAATTAATGGGGGGTGACAAGGATAGACACAAGCCATTATATTATGCTAAAATCCAAACAAATAGAAAAGTCTGGTGGAATCTTTGAAAAGGTAGGCTTACGAAGTTCATGCTATGAATTATATGCCATGATGAGTTTTTCATAAAAGATTTCAACATGGGATAGAAATATAAGAAAGTGACATTCATGGGAATTATGGTAGAAATATCAGAGGAGCTAATTGGATAAGTTATAGATCACATGTGAGGGGATGAAGGCATACAAAGACAAGAGAAGGAGGTAAGAACTCATGCAGATATTATTCAAATCTAACTCCTTTTAGATAGATAAAATGGGATTATTGATAATCGACCTCCCTAGGTGATGGCTAGAAATTTGTCTTTAGGTGATGAAATATCTAACTCTTGAGGGTAAATTTACCCACATTTTCTCTCATCACTTTCTACTCCTTAATAATTTTAAGGGACACAACATCAATTTACCATATTTACTACTTATGTCCTTAGAAAACATGGTCTTGGCCTTCCAATCAAAACCCTCATTAGACATTAATCATTAGGGGATTATTTTCCTTGTAAATAATAAATTAAAATCCTAGAGAGTAATTGAGATCACATCTTATAAAGGTAGTAATGAGGAATGACCCTAATAATCTTTTATAAGGAGTGATGGGTGACCTTTCCCCCCACCAGATCCTCCTAAAATCTAGAATCCCATTTGGGATGAAGATAGGAAAGGAAAAAGGAAAAATCAAGAGCCCTAATCCAAGGGTAATAAAGCCTATAATAAATAAATTAGAAGCTCATGTGGTGCCTTGGGAATAAAAAACCCTAACTTTGAAATCTAGAAGATGAAGGCTACTGAAGCCAAGAAATAAGAAGCCAATAAAGTGCTGGGGAATACCCTAAAGGGTTCAAGAATAGGTTACAATACTTTCATGAGAACCTATACATATTGGGGTGTTAGCTAGTTTTCATCCTAGAGGAGTGGAATAATATAAATTTAAAATCTTAAAAACTAAAGGAAACCTAGATTAGTCCTAAGATGATAGAAGGAGGCATTGCAAGGTTGGAAGCAATTCAAGTTTAAAACTCAAAGTAAATCATAAGAATCACTCTGTCAAAATAAAATTATCCCCTAAGCATCAAAATCAATAAAAAAAATAGAATAATAAAAACTGAGAAGGTCAGAGGGAGAATGGAATAAGATGGAAACATGGCTGAAGGCCCTAGTGTTTGAACTAGAGGCAAAATCAAAAATGCCAAACAAAAGGAGTATGGAGACAAGAAGAATCATAAAATAACTATGATTTAGGTAGGATACATGGATTACTCCAAATAAAGTTAGGGTTACTCTATTTTTTGGTCTTACTTAGTTACTATTGTTTCGGTGTCTTTTCCAAAAATTGGCAAAAAGTTTTATTGGTTACTTGCCTATTTGGCCTATATCTCTTTGGACATGTTTAATTTGTTTTATGTACATGTTTAAGTCTATAGTTTCAAGATCCCTATAAAACATGAATTTCATCTTATCAAATAAAAAATGATAATGTTGAATGAACATTATTGGTTAACATAATTAATGAAATTAATCTTTACATAATGTTCTACATGGATAATGTATCTTTTTTGTATGAATTATGTAGATAAATGGGTAACAATAATCAAATCCAAATTCACTAATAATTCTAAAATAACTAATGAATAATCCCTTCCTCCAATACTATTATTTAAATATTCAATCTTAGATTCTTATTGTTATTACTAGACACCCAATGGCTTGCATGTTTCCATTTATTCTCCCTATCACAAATTTTAGAACATACCCTAATCACCCTTTTGATGGATTTATCATTAATATTGAGACTAATACAATCACCAAAGATAAACCAAATGCCTTGAAAGATGAAAAATCCATTAAATACTTTAAAATGAATCCACATCAGATTGATGTTGTGTTATATATAACAAGATATGAGTATAAAATTTGGCCCAAGATTTTGCATCAAGTATTCCAATCACTACTATTAGTAACCTTACCATGCCTACACCTTCAATGAACTAAATTAAATCTACCCAAAATATAAGGTTGATATGAGGCCTTAAACATATTTTGATGCCTATCCCTACATAGGAAAACTTCACTACATCCATAATGGCTACACACATTCCATTACTAGCCACACCTAATGCACATTCAGTTTGATAAAGTTGTCATAGCTCAACATACCAAGGTGTTACAATTAGATCAATTTTGCATAAATAAATAATCATTCCATATATTCACATTCCTTGCTCTATAACCCTTTATCTCCTAATATAGAAACCTACCCTTTACCTATAAGTTTTGTAGCTCCTATGCTCCCATTATATGAAGGCAAATGTGATCCTGAGCAACAAATTAGATGATTCCATGTATTTTACTTGGAATATGCATACAATGAAAAACTATTGAGAAATTTATTTATAAGGAGTCTTAAAGACCATGCATTAAGATGGTTTTATGATCTAATTCTTTAATTCACAAGAGGATTTGACCACTTGGTAACTAATTCCTACCACACTTTACCATCAATATTGATAAGAAGTTATCATACACACAAATTACAAGGCCATGTTAGACAAGATGACCAATGTAATGGATGAAAATTAATTGTAGGATATATTCAAACAAATTTTGCTATCACTACTCCATGAATCAATTATATTCAAGAGATTCAAATATTTTGATGACTTGTGCCATATTTTGAGGGACATAAAAGTCAAGATAATTTATTTGAACAAAATTAAATATAAATAAACTCCTAGGACTTATTCAATAAATAAGTTTCAAAGCAAACAAAATTATAAGTTCAAACTAATTGATAACAAGAATGAGGTGAATACTATAGTTAATTTAGTTTTACAACCCAAAAATTAGTTATAATTGATAGCTCTACCAAAGAGGGAATTTTCATGATTACCATCACCTCCTCATGTGATATTAAAGAATTTATTTGAGTGTAACCTTAGCACACTCCTTCCTATATAAGAACTTGATCTAAGTAAACCTAGATGAATAAACTACAATGGTAATGCATATTGTGAATATCATCAAACTATAGGCCATTGAACGAACAAATGTTTTAATCTAAGACATAAGATAAAAAATATCATAGATGACAACATTATTGATTTGGGAATTCTTAAAGAGGAATCTTAACCACAATACAATGGGAACCAAAAGTTGAAAATATTTAGCAATCCTTTTCCTTACCATGATTCAATAGAAACTAAGGACACTTTAGAGGTACATTATACATACAAATGTAGCCTCCATCAGTGACATACGATCATCCACTAGATACTATGATTGGTATGCTCAACACTACTCCACCTTAGTGGCCCATGATTACATTCAATGATAGCAAGATCGTAGGTGATGATTAAAATATTAAATCCTTATTCATTTGATCTTAAATTGAGGAATAACCTATAAAAAATGTTATGATTAATAAAAACTCAAATGAAAATGTTTACATAATGGAACTTCTTCAATATCTCAGGTACATAAGACAATATTTATAAGATATAACAATATTATTTAAAGGATTATATGGATAGAAACACAATACATTGGGACACATAATATTACCTATGCAAGTGGGATCAACCATATTATCCATGCCATTTCTAATATAACAGAGTAATGGGGTCTTTAATATGTTTTTAGGACACCCGTGGATGCAAATACTTCATGTAGTTCCATATACAACACATTGATGCCTAAAGTACATATACTAAAATAAAGTGGTTATAGTTTGAGGAGTATGGTATAATTATCCTCTATAGTTAGTGATATCTCCACCTCCACCCCAACCACCACCATGATTAGTTGATACACATATTTAGGATCATTATTCAAATATATATGATACACACATTTAGGATCAATATTCATAAATGGTTGATGCACCTATCCAGGATAAACATACATAGTCGATTGTTACACATATATAAAATCCATATTTTAGATGTTAAATATAGATTTTATTTGATAATATAGTCTTTTAAACTTGAAAAAAATCACTCATGGTTTTACCCTTTAGTTCATGACCTCATCACACCCAAAATGATCACATTCACCATATTATTGTGCCTAAATGATTATCTTGTAGTCTGACCCTAATATTATGATTACCTAGATAAATTGTAGTGCAAAATATGTTTAAAACCTGATAAACATGTTACACTATCAATCATAGATCTTTAACAATTCTCTATCCTTCAGGACACTACTATCCAAACTAGGACACTAGTGTCAATGCAAGTGTCCCAAGTCTAACACTAGTGTATGTACCTTACAAACACTCAAATTTTAAAATATTTTGATAATTATAGGTCAACCTATTTATCTTAATTAACCCTCTCATGATATATTTTCAAAAGGTGTGGTATAAATACAAAATAAAGCCCACTCATTTATCCATATATAAACTACCAAGCAAGTACCTATCAATCTCACTAAATCATTCACAACTAAGTTTTATTGCTCTATTCTTCCCTATTTTTATATCACTCATAAGAGTAGTCTTATTACATATTTGAATCATTAAAAGAGCATCAGATGAGAAATATTTTTCAAGTTGTAAGATATATCATTACATGCACTCACACATAGCATATTACACTATTGTTCACACACAATCCCACATACAGTTAGAAATACATAAATATGAGGACCTATTTAGATTATATCAATATGTAGGTAATAATCATTAAATAAGGGGTCTTTGATGTCAAATTTACTTCACTTGATCCCTCTAACCCTTTTTTTTCAAGATCACATGATCTAATCAGAGGACTTAGGGTTTTAAACTACACACTAATATCTAGAACTTGTGTGATTGATCTAGATAGAGAATTTATAAGGCAAGAGTAAGACCAAATAGGTGTAAGTGGATTTAAAAAAAAAAGAATTGTAATTTAATGTGGATAAAATATTTGATGCTAGTGTCCAGATTCCAATGGTAATGTCTGAGCTGACAAAGAGCTAATTTATAGAATCTAGTGAATCATAATTGAGCATCATCATGACTATTTATTCACCTACATTTTACAAATATACATGTGCATCAATGAAAAAGCTAAGTATTATCTCTTCTTCATGTTTAAGAAATCAAATTACTGTTAGGCATTATACTTCCAATATTTAACATATTTCCATAATTCATCATTGTAATTGAATATTATGAATTTAAATTATTTAATTGGTCTACTTATAGAATAGTATTTTAATTAACTAGGCTATTATCATTACCATTATTTCAAAAATGATAAAATTTTTATGAACCCAACCTATGACTCTTCTTATGTTAATCCTCACTTTCCTTAGGGTTTTCTACTTTTTAGTCTTTTTGAGTTTTAGGCTGCTGTAATTATTCAGATCTAATTTTTTCAATTATTATGCACACCCATGTATTCATTTAAAATGGAAAATATAACAAAACATCATTTTTAAAGGGAAGATAATGAGACATTAATTAATCATTTGCATGTAAATCAAGAATTAATTGATTTATTTTTGTATCTCACAATAAATGAAATTAATAAACATGATAAGGCTATTGCATCCACATCTAGTAATGATTAATTCTTAAATGGTACTACTACCAATTCAATATCATTCTCCCTCCCCTTGAGAACACCAATGATTATTACATCTAGTGGGGGCATGGGATATGTTTTCAAGCCATTATTCCTTTAAGATCACACACATATTACTACATCCTCCATGGTAACAACTAATGTTTCAAATCAATTACTAGTTTCAATGCCTACAAAACACAAATGGTGTTTTCATCCCCTTTATTGACTTCTCAAATTTCAAATCTTAATCCCCACGGGTCTATTGTGTAAACTCTTCTCTAATTTATTCAATATTTGGAAGCAAATATTAACAATATTGAGCAAAACACTTGAAAATCAACTCATGTTATTAATTCACAAGATGTATTACATAATTATATTGCACCTAAGATATTTTTAAACCCTTTTTAAATTTTTTTTATATCACCAAAGTTCACACTTTTTGATGGAAAGGGTGACCCTGAGCAAAATTTGTGCTCTTTATATGTAACATGCCTTGATTATGCTTCTAGAAACAAAATTTTGACCAAACTATTTCCAAGAAGCCTCAAGGACTATGCTTTGAGATGGTTCTAATATCTACCAATACAATTGATAAATAAATTCAAGCCTTTAATAGATAAATTTATAACACATTTCCATATTAATGTTACTAAAAATATGTCATATGCACAAATTACAAAGATCAATAAGGAACCAATGAACCTATCAATTAATATGTTTTGAGGTATAACACAACATTGTCCAAATTGAAAAATCCAATGGAAAATAATGATCTTCAAAACATTCTTAAGTAAAGATTTATTACCCCATTACATGAGTCTATTAAATTCAATATGTTTAATTTTTTGATGACTTATGCCATATTATTTGAGATCAAGAAATGAAACTTATTACTTAAACAAGCTTAAGTATATAGACAACACACTGACTATATCTAACTAAGTTTCATAATAAGCCAAGCTACAATGTAAAACCTCTAGAGGCTAAAAATGAAGCAAAAAAAATGGTGAATACTATGTTACAACAACATAATCACCTAATATTATCTAATGCACCTAAGAGACAATTTACTTGATTACCTAAGTCTTCATATTTGATATTTGAAAATCTAGTGGAGCATCATCTCATATCTCTCTCTCATCCTTTAGAGGTTGATACGAGTTGAAATCTACCAAAAGGATATGATGTCAATGATTATTATGACTATCACTAATGTGTTTTGAATTAAATGAATAAATGTTATAATTTGAATCATAAGATACAATATCTCATCGATAGTGAATAGATCACACTTGATGATGTTCAAAAGGATTTAGGGTCATAACTTGGTGACCATTGAAATTAGAAGATATTAGATGATCTATTATAGGATCATTCTAAAAAAAATCAGAAGTGGAAATGGAATATAATACACATTCTCCTCCAACACATTATGGGTACTGATTAGATGGTATTATTGGCACACTTACATGTGAGATACATCCTATGGTTTAGAGGCCTTTTATTAGATTTGATGACATTGAGATTGTGGATAATGATTTAAATATTCACTCATTATTTATTAGAACACATATTGATAATCAAACTATACATAATGTTATGGTTGATAATGGTTCTAATGAGAATTTATGTACCATGACATTACTCACATATTTTGGATGTACACATGATGATTTATATCCTTTTACCAAGGTAGTCAAAACATTCAATGGGAAAGTATAATAAGTGTTTGGTGATATTTATTTACATTTACAAGTTGTTCCAATACATGTGACCATAACATTTTCAATAATACCACACAAAAGAGTCTTTGTTATGTTATTCAAATGACCTTGGATTCATAATCTTTATGCAATACCTTCCATAGTGCATATATGTCTCAAGTATATTCATGCCAACTGGATAATCATATTTTTAGGGATTGAATATGAACATAAATTAAAACAAGAGAAATTTATTATAAGATAGTTAATCATACAACCTAATAAATTTAGTCATGAGAGAAATGGTAAAAATAAGAATCCCCTTTCCTAGGCAACCAATACTTGAGAGGTCGTTACATAAGAGACATATAGTGGACTTCATTAAGTCCTCATCTACACTTGTATGACCTAGCCAGTTGTTGAGAGTAGATCAACATGTTTCAGAGGGACAAAAAAAAAAAAATATTTGTACCAAATAATTCACATAACATTAAACAATAGTTTCCATGAACCACTATAACTTTTACTACTACTTTATGACCATAGAGTCCTAGGAGGCATAGATAGGATATGATAAATTTTATAGATTCAAATTTGAAACATATACATGATACTTACTAGCATAACTAGTTTGTTGTATCTCATCCTAAACCTAGATTATTCTATAAGCATCACTTATTTGGGATAATTATATACCTTCTAATTATAAACATTCAAAAATTAAAAAAAATCAAATAATCAAGAAAATATAAAAGCATTCAAATAATTTTTTTTTTTAGCATTTACATGTTTACTAGATGCATATGTTGTTTACTTTATGTAAGTAGATAGTATATCATTTATTTACACACATATGTTTCATAGGTACTTGAGTGTGATATATGCATACATTAGATCCATGATACATGGACATGCATATGTTGGAATTTCCTCTTCCTGCATGGCACACTACACTTGAGGCATCTTGCTTGTATTCATCACAATTGACACATGTTCCATTATATTATGATCATTTTACATTATCATGTTGATCTTATATAACAATGTTTACACATGCCTATACTTATGTTTATATATTACATACTGTGCTAGATATGTGATGCTACAAGATATTTTGATAACACATGTATGTAGGAGTTAGTATGATATGCATATGATAGTTGATTATATTTCAATTATTCATCTTATCATTTGTATTAATTTAGTGTAATTATTGTTTGCTATCTTATTTGGAGTGTGGAAAATTTGAACATGTTTCTTTCTTGTTGGACTAGTGCCTTGAGTGTTGTTTCTTTGGTATGTAGACATTTGAACATGTCCTCTTCTTTGAGTGTTTAACCTTTTTATCATGCCACTTTTTTGAGGTCTCTTTAGACCCCTTTTATATGAAATTGAGTTATTTTGTGTATGTTATTACTTTATTTATTTCTAAGATTACAATTGTTAGTTCTAGACATTGTAATGATCTATATCATGCATCTTAGGGATTATTATGTTTGGATACTGTAAGCTTCATTTATACACCTACTTAGACATGATTCCACTATATGCTTTGTTACTACATGATTAATATAGGGATAACATGGTCCTCTTATCCTTTTGAGATATGGTGACTATCAAACAACATTCCCCTCACCTTAAAATGGGGGGGCATATCAGTGGGGACATGTTAGGGAGACATGAGTCCACATATACATAGTTGGAAAAATTGGTATAATTTGATATAATTTACATGATTCATATATAAATTTGGGACATAATATTATACATTTAACACCAATTTTCATAGATTTGGGATAAGGTTTTCTCAAATTTGTTACAAATATTATTCACCATTATAGAGTAAAAGTTACATTTTGACATATACTTTAGCTTGAGACACATTAGAGGTGCATATTCCATGAAAAAAAACCAAATTTAAGATATAAATTTAGATTATATATGCTTCAAAATTACCAAGATGCACCATTTGAGTCTTTATATGTCTACAATAATTGGATCCTTTGAGTAGTATGATTAAGATTCAGTTCCTTTGATAGCCTTGGAACTAATTATTTTTTTAGGTTACTATGGTTATACCATTTCACTTGGGTGAGATTTATTTGATTGGTTAGATAATATATAAACTTAGGTTGTGTGACTGAGGTTCAATATTCTTGATGGCCTTGACACAACTCACTCTTGCACTAGATTGGGGGCATGATCACCCTCAAATTATTCTCTTTACTTTTCCAAGCTTTAATTGTGAATCTGTCTCTCTCTAATGATTGAGCTAGGAATCATCATTACAAAATCAAAGTACCAAGGGGAAAAATGGTTGAATTGACACACAAGTGTGCTATTTCCTTGCTCTCTTTCCTTTCAAGCATTTAAATTATTTTAATTTTTATATTATATACAGTAATTACATCATTTGAATTATTCTAATATTTAGATTATATCCACTAATTACATTATAATATGATATTTGTTTTAGGTAATACATAAATACATAAAATTAAAATAAGGCTCAATTCAAAGTAAGGTCTGTTATATACACCATAATGCACATTTATTTCCTTTAACCTAGAAATTTAATCTTTATGCATTACTAGATTAAAGAGGGGGGATGTAGATGCTAAATTTGGATTTTATATGATAAAATAGTCTTGTACATCTGATAAATATCACTCATGGCTCTTACCTTTAGTTCATGACCTCATCTTAGCCAAAAATCTTGTATTTAACATCTCATTATGCCTAAATGCTTATCTTATAGTCTAAACCTAATATTTTGATTACCCAGATCACCTATAGCCCATAGTATGCTTAAAAATTGATAACCATATTACATTATTAGTTATATATATTCAACCATTATCTTTCCTCTAGGACACTACCATCCAGACTAGGACACTAGTGTCGATGCTAGCATCCCTATTCTAATACTAGTGTCTATACCTTACAAACACTCAAATTTGAAAATCTTTTGGTAAGTATGGGTTGACCTATTTATATTAATTAACCCTCTCATGAGATAATTTCAAAAGGTGAAGTATAAATATGAAACAAATCCCACTCATTTATCCATTTAGAAACTACCAAACAAACACCTATCAAGCTCACTAAAGCATACACACAACTAAGTTCTACTTCTCTATTATTCCCTATTTATATATCAGTTATAGAAGCAGACTTATTATAGTCTCAAGCATTCAAAGAGTAATGCATGCAAAATATTTGTCAAGTTTAAAGCTAGATCACTACATGCACTCAAATATATCATATTACACCATTATTCAACACATAAGCCACATAAGGGGTAAAACTACATCAATCTAAGTCTTCTTTAAAGTATATGTCTATGTAGGCAACACTCATTGATAGAGGAGTCTTTGAGGTCAGCTTGAATTCAATTGAGCCCACTAATCCTTATTTTTCAAGATCACATGCCCTAATTGGAGGACCTAGGCTTTTAAACTACACAATGATATCTAAAACAAATGCATGAAATACAAATAAAGAATCTACAAGGTAAAATTAAGACCTAATAAGTAAAAGTGGTATTTATAAAAAATTACTTGTACTTCACTATGGATAAAATCATCAAAATTGGGACAAAAGCATCGACACTAGTGTCCAGATTACAATAGTAGTTTTTGAGATGATAAAGAGATAATTTATAGAATCATATGAATCATACATGAGCATCATCCTAACTATTTTTGTGCCTACATTTTCCAAATCTACTTATAAATCAGTGAACAAGATAAATATTATTTATTCTTCATTTTTAAGTAATAAAATTACTATTTGGCATTATACTTTATATATTTAGCATATTTACATAGTTTAACACTATAATTGAATATCATAAATCTAAATTATTTTTTTATCCTACTTATAGAATCATCTTTTACTTAGTTTATTAGGATATTATCTTTACCCTTATTGTAAAAAAGGTTAAACACATATATACACCTAATTATTCCACACTAATTACGTTAGAGAGTTACTCAGATACCATAAAGGGTGTCACATTCTATAATACATTTTTATTTACTTCTGTGAGTAGTTCAATGTATTCCATAATGAATAAATTAGAAACACACCCTCTTATTATACAATAAACACCATAGAATCCTTAACATTATAGAGCCATTCATCATACCCTGAGTTTCATGAGCATCAGGCATGATAGACATGGTACACCATACAACTCTTTATCAGATCCTAATTCACCCATAATCGATACTTCCCATAGATGATAAAGTATCCCTCAACCAAACAATATAGGCACTTCCCATGAAATTTCCATTGATAACATCATTGGGTAGCTTTTCCAGATTCTAAATATTTAAAAAAATAAAAAAATCAAATAATCAAAAAATTCAAAAGCATTCAAATGTTAAAAAATAAAAAATAAAGACTTGACCATCACATGATGGTTGGTTTAAATTTATAAATATATTTTTATCATATGTTTTTTAAATGACATTCTATACATACACACATGCATTTCATGGTAACTTAGTGTTTTGTAGACATATAAGTTACACACAGATTACAAATATTGGTTTTCTCTCTACCCAGTGGCCATGTCGATACTAGGGCATATTCTTCCATAAGTTTCAATATTATAGGTTATATATTTTAATGACCTTTTCACAATGTTTTAGATTAAGGTAAAAATAGGTTTTGAAGGGACCCCAAAACCCTAAAACAAAGGGAGAAGGATGAAACAATAACGTCCACAGGTGAAACCTAAAACCTACTTCAAAGAAGTATCAAAATCAAGTTTTACATGGACCTGAAACCACCAAAAAAGAAAATCAAAAGCCAAACCCTAGGTTTTACAGAGACCTAGAAACTCCATAGTAAAGAGGATACAAAAAACCAGGTAACGGGACCATATATTACATCCAACTAAAAGAACCAGGATCTATTCTTCTAGTTCTAAAATCATCTTCACTGCTTCTTTACCTTCACAGTAGTGTCCTAAATGGCAGTAGCCGCTGACTTGGCTCCCTCTTGCATTGCTTTCTTTCTTGAGCTCTGTCTAGTTCTCTTACTAGGCCCCTCCAAGGATTTGATTTCCTCATTTGCTCATTTTCCAATTTTTACAGCAACAACACATATGCTAGATGTAACCTCCTCCATCTTGATTCTGCTTTCCTTAATGAGTTCCCTTAGGTTGTTCTCATAGTCTTTGAGTTTGATAGGAATATCCCTCATCTGCTTTTCCATGTTATTGATTTTATTCCAAACTGCCTCCTGGTTACCTTCCATTATTTCCATTTTCTTCTTGAGTTCCATTATCTCCTTATACATCCATGAATCGAATTGAAGGATAACATCTGCTTTGCAAATGGCCAAGCTCATAGGTGGGTGCCTCCTGTCATTCTGCCTTATATCACTCCAATCTTTTGTATTCTTTTTTGGACTATTTCCAACTTCTTCCATGTGATCCTCCCTTTCCATTCATTTTTGTTCCTTAGTTTCAATAGGGCTTTCATTTTCGTTACTAACATCCTTAACTTGAGCTCCCTTTTCCGTTACTTGGTTGGCAACCTAAACTAGATTTTCCTTCTCATTTATCGAAACAGGGTCCTCAAAAGGATCATCCAAATCTTTATCAATTTCCTCAAACACTTGCTATTTTTCCTTAGGATCATGGTTACTGTTTTCATCTTTTTCCTCTATAGTGACTCCTTTCTCATTCTTGTCTTAAACTTCGTCTTCCTCGCTGGAACTTGATTGCCTACTTTCTGTTCCTCCCTCTTCCTCCATGCTCTCCTCCTCAAAATTTTTAGTGCTTTCCCACTCTTTTTCCTCATCAACAGTCTAATTTTTAAAACTAGGGAATTTGAATTTAGCTTTTTGTTTCCCTTTTACTATTTCATTTTTGTTACTCTGTAAGTCCTTATTTTTTTCTGAATAAGGATTCATAACAATGGCCTTGTTTTTGTAGTGAACTTCAATTATTAGAATTAATCCCTCATGCAATATAGTATGAGACTCCTTTTTCCTATGAGCGAACAGAATTTGGAGCAAAGAGAAACACAAATAGAAAGGAAAGGAGATTCTTACTTTGTGTCTGAAGTGATTAAGAAATACAAAATGAAATTTGTGGACTCTTTTGCTTCTTCCATCAAGTATGAAATACTCATGGATACAACATAAGACGTCTCTCCAGATACCCTTAATTTGCTCCAAGTCAAAAAAGTCCCCACTCTTTTCCAATTTCTGCTCCTCAACATCCATCTTTGGGAATTTGCAAAAAGCCTCATTTGAAATGCTGGTCTGCTTAGAGAATTTTATTCCCTCCATTGGAAGCCCCGTGACCTCCGCTATGAATTCCTCAGTAAGATTCACCATGATGCCATGGAGGGTGACCCTATCATCAATCCAATTTTTGAAAAAATCCATTGTAATATGGGGTTTTGAACCATGAAGCCATTCCATGTAGCTCACAACCTTCCCTCTCTGAAGGATCTTCCAGACATCTTGTTTTGCTTTCCACTCTTCACAGTTTTTGGGTTCCTACTTCCTTGGTTCTCCTTCCCTTTTGTGAGCCATACAAATATCCTTTAACACCCAAACACTGTAAACTAAACAATGAACCCAGCTATTACCAATTTGGAACAAAACTCGCCTTTTTTTAGGCACATTCAGAATCTGCTTCATGTGCTCTAGAACATTTCTGTTTAATGAGTGTAAACCTTTCTATGTGAGGCCACTCCACCAAATCATTGGTTTTCTATTCCAAGCTGATCTTTCCCTCCTTTGCATGAATTGCATCCTGATTAATGAGTGCTCTAAGATCCACATTCTTGTTTAATGTATCCTTCCAACTCACCTTGTGTCCTGTTCAAACTGCGGGATTCGCTATCTAATCAGCAACCCCATTGGCTTCACGGCAAGTATGGGTGATAGTAACTTTCTCAAATTTTTTGATTAAAGTTTTCATTTCCATCACCATAGCCTCTATAGACCATGAAACATAATTTTTATTGTTTAAGATATTTATGATATTCAAGGAGTCCCCTTCCAACCATAATTTAGAATATCTCGATTCAACAGCTAGTTTGATGGTTTGAAGGGCAGCAAAAGCTTTAGTAATATGACAATTCGACTTACCTTTTCACAATGTTGATCCACATATATTGATTACACATGCCTTTTTAGTTACTCATATCTTACATAATGATACATGATATGTGTTTTATTGAAATGTGACATTAATATATATAGATGGTGTAGATTAGTTATTTTTTATGCTCCATTGATGTTATTAATATTTTACATGATAGGATAATTTATGTGTGGAAATTGGGCTTATTTTATGTGACATCTTTGATATCCCCTATTTGAGACATTTTTAGTGTCCTCATACGTGTGGCCTTGGACCTTAATGTTTTGACATTTTATGTCCTTTGTATGTTGACCTTGGTATTATTTATGACACTAAAACTTACATGCTAAGATTTTTGACATTGAAAGGTATCATGAATTATATAATGTATTAATAATGTGTAGCCTTATCAGTGTAGGTCACGACCCAGGCTACCACTGAATAGATGCCAAATGATGTAGCCATCAAAATGTTCAATGTATTTCTCAACTAATTTTATTAATAATAATTGGTATACACAATATTGTTATCTTATAAACCTTACATAAGGTCCTTGAATCCCTTTTAAGAGCTATCATATCTCTCTCTCCTTCACTCTTTCAAGTCTGCATTCTGATAGAATTCAACCATTGGGCCTCAGACCTTCTCTCATATGGCATCTCCATTAAATCACCAATAAATATAAATAATTATAAAAAATAAAAACAACCTTAAATAAACAAACATGGTACTTGATCCCCCTTTTTATAGTTGTCATGGACTATTTACTAGCATGTCCATTTAAGATATGGGAAACTATTTCCAAGTAGGCTTGGTGCCCAAATTTTGTAGCCTAAGTTAGTCATACCTCAATATTTGTCATTATGACATTAGTTAAATTAGATCTTACCTCATAGGTATTATTTTTATTTATCATCATATTATTTACAAATCTTGTAGGTGTCATCCTTTATAGTTGGTTGATTGTCTAGTTGTATTTTCTTGTCTTAGGCTCTATGTCTATTGCCTTGCACCTTACTTTTGTCTTCCCATATTGTAGGTGTTCCTTCCTATAAATGTGTTGTTCACATTTAATATCTCCTCAAAACTTTGGGATATCTCACTTTTATTATACACAAAATTCATACATGCTCCCCATCATTTCACTATGCAATAATCTAAAAGTTATTCTACACTATCTTTTATTGCCTAATTTTCCTATTTACGCATAGGATCCAAAACTTGGGTGATGTGTGATTGTTGATTCCTCTAGAATGCTCCTACATCAGAATTCCAAGGCAGTTGAAATGTGATTCCTTACTTACATGTGGGATTGAGTGTTTAAACCACCCTTTTAGTCAACTACCTTGACCACAATGTTCCCTTCTATTGGTTGTTTTGCCTAAGCAAGCTTACACTATGCTCCTTTTCTCTAGATCCATTTTAGATCGCTAAAATCATCCCCCTAGCCCTAAATTTGACACATTATTTTTCTTCTCTTTTTCACTCTACTTATTCTCCTTAATTCTCTTACTCTTCTTAACTCTTTTCCTCTTCTCTCTTCCTCTTCTACTACTTCCTCAAATGGGTCTACACCCATCTCATCATTTTGATTCTACCAAGTGTCTCCCATACTTAAATCATTATGTGCACCTTTAGATGTGTGATTGTTGATTCCCATAGAATGCTCCTACATCAGACTCCCTAATAAATTGAAATGTAAACCCTTAATTACATGTGGGATTGAGTGGTTGAACCACCCTTTTAGTTGATTGCCTTGACCACAATATCCCCTTCCGTTAGTTTCTTTTCCTAAACAAGATTTCCCTATGCTCCTTTTCTCCAAATATATTTTAGATGGATAAAATCATCCCCCTCTCTTTACTTTAATACCTTATTTTTCTTCTCTTTTTCACTCTACTTTTTATTCATTCTCTTCTTCTTCACTCTTCTCCTCTTCTCTCTTCCTCTTCTACTACTTCCTCAAATGTGTCTATACCCACCTCATCCTTTTGCTTCTACCAAGTGTCTCCCACACTTTTATCATTGTGTGCACCTTTAAATGCTCTCTTGTGCACTTATATCATCTTCTATTCTCTTCATTTATATGGATATAAGTCCTTATATATCTATTTATCTCCACCAAGTGTATTCAACAATCTCTTTCTGGTAAATACATGATGGCTCTTCTATGCACTTCTATTTACTTTATTTCTTCATAGCTCTTTTTGGTTTGTGCCCACCTACTTAAATCACCTCTATCAATGGATTTTTTTTATCATTATTATGCACCTTTATCCATTATTACCTTGTGCACACTTTCTTCTTTCTCTTGATATTGTTCCCCCTTCATGCCCTTTGCAGGACATATCTATGTGGTACTCTCATTATCTGCCTTTCTCCTCATTTTGATTCCAAATGTTATACTCCACACTTAGACTAATATCCCAATAGTCACTTCTTATCAGCTTCAAACTAATTCCTCTCTAATCATTGCTTCAACTTCTCAATGTAGTGCATAAATATAATTGTGCTCACTTTGTTAGCATTTGACTAATTTTTATCTAATCTATGTCTTCTTCTAGTGGCTTCCTATGGTCATGCATTATGAATATTGTGCCTCATTGGTCAATTACATGCCAACTCCCTTCTCACCTACTACAACACTTATGTAGGTGACTTTTTATCTCATGCTCTCCCACATACATCTCCACCCTTAGCCTCTGAGGCAAGTCTCATATTTTTTCCCTCCTTTATCACTTGTGAATTACTATAAGTGGAATTTGATTACTTATTCAAAATTGTCTTGGTGAAACATTAGTCAACTTCATGGGAAACTTGATCCCATATTCCTTCCTTATTCCTCAAAATATGCTTATATCCCCTTTATGTGTGCTAATATCATCATGCATGTTATGCCTTTATGTTCTCAAACTAGTCTTCCTCCAATTCTACTCTTTTTCTTATCTACCTCATGTGCTCATTTTATTTCTTGGTGCGATGCCCTGCTACACTTTTCACATCTCAGGCTAAGATAATCCTAATACCCTATCTTCATCTTCACCCTTACAACTTCTATCTATAAATTGCATAATTCCACCCTTATGCATTTTATTTATTCACCTCCATGCCTTATATTAGGAATGTTTTATTTACTCCTCTTTACTACTACTTGTGTTATATTTATAAATAATTCCTTCTCAACTAGTGCTTTTTTTAGATTTCTTCCTTTATTTGTGTATATCTAGACTTGTATTTCTATTATCCACCTCACATTTTGGTATTATTTGATTCCTTAGCATTCACTTAAAAATTAAGTATTGTCAATATTCACAGTAATGCATGCATAGTACATAAAATAGAATATTGCCTACTTGAACTCTTCTCTTATATATATTGTTATAACCATCAAATATAAATGTTCACATGATCTCTATTCTATACCAAAATTACACATGTTACTTTACATTGTAGCCTTTATATAATTTATCTCTATTTGATTCTACTCTTTTCTACCCTATCTATATATTACAATGATACAATATGAATATTGAGCCAAAATAACACAAATTAATACTCATGTCTATGTGAGACATGCCTTTTCTCTAATCAAGTTCCATGAAACCCTTATTCTCCATGATGTACTTCTTGGTGCATTTAAAAAATTTATGCCTTTTGATAGCTACCTCAATTTTGGTGGTCTGATAGCCTTTAGTTTGTCTTAGGGAAGCTATTCTTTATTAATTTAGTATGTCCTCATACTTGTGCTTCTGCTAGCTACCTCATTTTTGGCACTCTACTAGGCCTTAATTTCACACTAGGTAACTCTTATTCTTCTTCCTTTGGCATGTATTCTAACCATTATGCCACTATGCTAGCTACTTCAATGTTCAACATTCTACTAGACTTAGTTTCACCAATGCAACTCTTTGTCCTCAATTCTCTCCTACAACATCTTTGTCTACTTCCTCAACTTTCACTTCTTCTCATACTAAGCACATCACTTGGTCTTTTAGGGTAAGTAATCATGCTTGCATGTTTTTACTTAATTTTATCTACCTCTAGGTTTTGGTTCATGACCCACTATTCTCTCCTCTATCTTCCTACTATTGCATGATTATTCTGTGAACTTGGAAACTTTTCCATTTTAGTTTATCTCTCTTTATTCACTCTTATCTTCCTCTTATAAATCATCTCTACTTTCTTATTAATTCTTCTCCTTCATGGTGCATCTTTTCACTTCCCTTCTCCTCTTGTGCCTAACATTATTACATGTTACTCTATTGTCTCCTTGAAAATTTATGTTAAACTAAAATATTACCTCTTCACCTCATCCTTATTGGGATTTATCTCCTCATTATAGGGTGTATGTTTTTAAACATGGTGCATATTGTTCTTGATAAATCCTAGTTACACTTTTAATAACTCCTCTTCTATACATCTTTCACACCATACACAATAAAACTTATGTTATTCTCCTCCTCTCTGCATCCCTATATCCTATGTAGGTTGATTCACTATACTCAACACATTATTCCATGATATTTTTTTCTTTATGGATTAATATCCACCTTTCCTTCACCCTTTATGCTTCATGATAATTGACTCTTCTTATCTACTCTTGCTTGTGCACTCTCTATGTAAATATCACCAAAATACCCTTCTTCTTCGGTTCCAACCTCATTACTACTATTGGGCATATTCCCAAGGCTAGATCCTAAACCTCTTCCTTGAGTTAGTGGCTATATATACTTTCTTCTATTTTAGGCAACTCTATGAGTGAACTACTTGGTATAGTAGCAAGGAAACCACATGTTTCCACCTACTTACCCTTTCCTTGCATTTTCATCTCTTCTTATACTCAAATTCTCTATATCTATTTGATGTGGTTCCTCATAAAATTATATGTGCCACTTCACTCATGTAGAGTCTATATGCACCCTAAAATTACATGATGTGATTTTAAAGTATGATGTCTAATGATGATGCAATGATATCTAAATTATGTTCAAGTGGTTTTTCTCTAAAATTATAGTCCCTACTATCTACCTATCTCTTTATTTAACCCCTCAAAATATATTTTAGCCTATTTCAACTTGTTTTAAAAACCCTCCATAGAGGATGAGACTTCCCCTCCTGGTAATGGTACCACCTCGGTCTATTATAGAAATATCCCTAAGATGAAGAACCATTAAGGAAATTTTGTGAACTACTATGATAAACGTGTCATTGACAGGGTGGTTTCATATTACTATAGGATAGTTTCATTATATGATATGGTATTTCTATCACACAGACTAGTGGTTCCATAACTACCCCTAAAAATAGGGGTAGTTATATCACCTCTCATTTGTATGTTAGTTTAGCCTCTAGAACTTGAGTTTTTAACTTATTTTCATGTTTTATTTGAATTTATTACATTTATCCACCTTTTGTATACCTCAGAAATACCTAGCTCACTCCCACTCTTGTTTTGATCACATCTTATGTTTTCTAAGTTTAACTTTTAGTTAACCAACAATTAAACTCCCCTTGTAAGATCCATGCTTCACCTATAAGTATCTCAATTTTAGAATAAAATTTTGCATTGAAGATTGGTGTTTTCAAGATATATATAACCCTATACTACCTGATTTCATTTTTGGAAAACCTTTTGATCCACCTTTGATCATCTTCATGGTCATTCTACATAGTTTTTGGAGAGGATAATTCATACGAATCAACAACTAGTTATTAGTTATATGTGAATCAACCCAACCAATATTAAAATACTCTTATTTTAAAAAATTGTGTCATTATTTTCTTATTCCACTTTTCATCATTTTATCATAGAGTTCCAAGGTGTGATTAAACAATCAAGGATCTAACTACCCAAGGATAGCTTATTTACTACAACAGATCTTTTCTTACAACTACTTTCACCTTGAACAAGTTAGGTGTTTTCACATTAAATTTTATTTATTAATTTATTTTATATTAATTTTCATTCCAAAAATGCATATATAGGAAAATAAATAATTCTTTCTCTCCTCTTTCCTACACCAAAAACAATATCTTAGATTTTTACTATTTGCATATGCATATTGGGATATATTGAAAGAAAGTAGTTTGAAATAAAAAAATAGGTAAATTTTAGGAATTTTTTTTTTTCAGTTACAAAAAAAATCATTTTTAATTTTTTAAAAATCTTACATTCACAATCAAATAAGCACACATACACCTAGAAAACTCTAAAAAAACCTAGGTAAAATAAAGTTAATATCTTGGACCTAATTTACTTGATTTGAATGAAATAATAACATTGTTTTTATATCATAAAATAAAAAATAATAAATTTTATTTCATATTTATTCAATAAAAAATCATTTAAAATTAGTGTGCATTCATTGGAAACATTGAAAACTAGTTTCTAGCTTGCATGCACAAAAGAATTTCTAGATACTTGGAGTTTGTATTCTCTAAGGTTTGGATATGATATTATTTTGTTTGTATATTAGAAAATAATTATTTTAAAAATAGTTTATTTCATATAAAATATAAAAATACAAAAATAAATAACTTCATTTATCTTACACACAGAGCAAAAATTGGATCTAGAAAAGGGTAAAGATCAGCATTTGCACTCTTAGTCTAGATTTTGTTTTCTAGTACTGCATACATCCAAAAACTAAAGAAAAAGAAAAAAAAAATAATTTATATCTCTTTGATTTTAATATAGTTTAATTATTTACTTTATGTAATTTCATTTCAATAAGTAGGTTAATTTCATTCTATTTTCAAAAATCTTATCAAAATATGCACAAGTATCATATCCATTTTAAATGAAAGCCTTTTTAGGATGAACACAAGAAAAAAATAATTAATCACAAATTAAAAATAATAAGAAAATTAATTTAAACACGCTAAATAAAAAAATTCACTCTTAACACATTTCCAACCAATCCTTCCTCACCATTGGATGATACTCACTAAGCATCCATATCCTCATAGAGCTAATCCTTTCCCTAGAGTGCCTACTCCTATTTTATAAAGTGAACTTAAGTGTGATATTAATTCAAAACTCAGACTTCAAGTATTTCATTCCACCCATAACCAGAATCTTATCCTTATTCAACTCAATCTAGGTACATAGTCCCATTGGTGGGACTCCTTCGTGTTCTTCCCCTCCAAGTAAATAACATTTAAATATGAGTCTTCCAAATTCTATTTCCTTTGTCCTCAGGTCTAGCCTCATCTAATTTAATTTAGGATAGCCATCATATTCTATTACATTTGATATCTCAGCCAGACCTTGAGATGTCGAGTACTTAGGTTAACATATGCTTTCTTCATGCATACAAAATTAGTAAACCTGACGTGAAAGGCATATCCTTATATGTAGCCCTATATTATCTCTTGTCTCCACCTTTTATTTTCATTCATATTCCAAGAGTATTAAATACTCCCTAAATATGTCTAGTAAAGACATATTTGAGATAACCATATACTTTGAAACCTATAGGAGTCTTCACCCTAGTGGCAAAGCTTCTTTTCATAGCTGGAAAAAAAACTCTCTTCCAAATAATGTGGAAAATCAATATTAAAACCACCCTTTCAACTCAAAAACAAGGTCAAGGGTAGTGATCCACAAGCTATGGGATCTATTATAAACTACCAACAATCACCCTCACTCTAACAACATGTCCTTCACCAATAGAAGGGAGACCGATACTCACATTTTATCTTGACCATCCTAATAGGTATTATAAGAGCTTAAACAAATATTTATCTCATGAAATGGAGTTAAATTTAGTACATAAAGAGTAGACAAAGAATAATATTATAATTATCACATAATATTATCTCATTTAGGACAATACATTTATATAGGAAAAATCTTTCCTATAATTGTAGAGTTCATATCTCCACCAAAATATCCTCATATCCCTATAATAGTCAATCTCCTAGATTTGATATATTATTGTTACATACAAAAATATAAATCTATACTATTATATTATAATAACTAACTTACATAAAAACATAACTATAAGTACTATTTACTCTATGATAAATACCTAATGTAAATACTAATACCCAACATTCCCCCTTTTAGTTTTTAGATGTAAAATATATCTCATTCTCTAATTGTAGCATGCCATCTCTATGTGCTCTTGATCAACTCTTCAACTATGAAGCACTAGGCTTGCACAAAACTCATATATGTGTCAACACACATTTATCCAAAAGAATGTATTCTTAGAAGTGGAATTTATGGATGGATACAACCATCACCCAGGAATGAACAAATACCTATGCTTCTGTTCATCCTTCACACTTATCCTCTAATGGTTTTATCCAAATTTGACCAACAACTTTACCCAATTGGTTTTGTAGGTATAAAAATAACCTTCCATAATTGGTTTTCAAGGTTCAACAAAAACCTTACACAATTTATTTTCCATAGGTTTACCAATAACCTTTATATCATGATTGCTACAATACATTTGGATCAACATTCTACAATGTTTATATAAAAGGGGTTATGTGAGGAATACTCACAAGTGAACATGAATACACATTTATTCTTATTTTCCAACCACACTAAAAATTTGAAAACATTGAAATCCACACCACATAACTAAAACAAATGTCATCATACTAGAATTACAACCTCATCATTGATGACTAATGAAAGGTTATTATTTAACCTCCTTCCTTTGCTACCTCCAACCTCCTTCATAAGAAGCTGCTTACTCAGTCAATGAATTATTTAAGCTTAGTAGTTTCCACATTGAGTGCACTTCCCCCTCAATGTGAAATAATACATAGGAAGTTAGGGCCACCTAAAAATGCATCCTTTTACAATTTTGAATTTTTGAGAATATGACACAATTTTTTTGACAAAGAAAACCCTTGAAGGACCCTATTTTTTACAAAAATACTTAATTTTTGACTCATTTTTGATATAACTCTTTTCGAGTAAAAAATACCTATTAACATACTTTTAACTCTTTTGAAGTTTTATAAAATTTTTAAACATACATCTCAATAATTGACTAACCCGACAATAGATAAGACTCTAATAAATTTTAACAAAAAGACTTTGGCCTTAATAATAAAATTGAATAATGAATTCATAAAATATAATGCATTTGATATACATAATATATTTTGAATTCGTAATTCATAAATACCAAAAAATTAAAAAAAAGATTATTCATTAAAACAAGACTAATGAATAGACTCTTTACCTTATGAAATGACTCCACTAATTACCTAAAATCATAAACTTTGTCTGACTATTAAAGATGATAGAATAAAATCTAATAAATTATTTTTCCTTAAATTAAAATAGTGATAGCCATAGACCTTTGAAAGGTATAAGGTGAAATTCCACATGGTATGTTAAATATAGAACAAAAAAAAATGAAACGATAATGCTCAAAATGCATATCACACTATTTTTGTGTAGATGAACATCATCCACAATGGAAAACAAATGTTGACATAATGAATGATCTGGGCTAAGATGTAAAGTAATGTAGGTGTAGAATAGAGTCACACTTTATGCTAATCATAACCTCCTTAGTGCTTGTCATGGACTAATTCTATAGAGTATAAGATAAAATAATGTGTGAATGATGCAAAAATAGATAACTCGCTCCAAAAAGCTCAAGATATCCCTTTCAGATTAATCAATCTATGTTTAGAAATGGATCAAGTTCTACACATGTATGAAGGGTAGAGTACTATGAATTAGAACACTGTATGTTCACATTGAGCGAAAAATGCAACTACATAAAAACATGAATAATTGAATAGATTTGCAAGTAATGATGGTACACATAGGTTCTAATACAAAATGGATTTGACTAGATTTAAATATCTATCAAAGGCAATGGACTCATATCATGATTGATGTAAGTGTATAGGCCAATTCACTCTAATCGAATAAATACCTCCTTTACACTATAATAGAATAATAATAACAATATGTGATGAAAAATTCTAACACATGATCTCAAAACCATGAAATAGACAAGATATAACTATGAATTACTCCTTAATCTTTCTAATTCTTCATCAAATTCCTTAGTGCTCACCATGGACTAATTCCATAGAGTATAAGATAAAATAACGTGTGAATGATGCAAAAATAGATGACTCACTTGCAAAAGATCAAGATATCCCTTTCAGATTAATGAATCTATGTTTAGAAATGGATAAGGTTCTATACATGTATGAAGGGAAGATTATTAAGAATTAAAACACCATATGTTCATATTGAGAGAATAATGCAACTAAGTAAAAACATGAATAATTGAATAGATCTACAAGTAATGATGGTATACATAGGTTCTAATAAAAAATGGATTTGACTAGATGTAAATAGTTATCAAAGACAATGAACTCAGATCATGACTGATGCAAGTGTATAGGCCAATGCAATCTAATCAAATAAACACCCCATTTACACTATAATAGAATAATAATAACAATATGTGATGAAAAATTCTAACACATGATCTTGAAACCATGAACCAAATAACATATAACTATGGACTACCCATTAATGTTTCTAATTATTCATCAAATAATCCTACTCTAATACTAATAATAGGTATTAGAAGAGCTTAAACAAACATTTATCTCATGCAACATAGCTGAACATAATACATAGAGAGTAGACAAATAATAATATTATAATTATCACTCTATATTATTTCATATAAGATAATACATTTATATAGAAAAAATATTACATATAATGTTGTAGATCATATCTCCACCACAATTTCCTCATATCCTTATAATAGTCAATCTCCTATATGTGATATATTATTATTACATACAACAATATAACTTTAAACTATTATATTCTAATGACTAACTGCATAACAACATAATTGTTAGTACTATTTACTATATAATAAATACCCAAAGTAAATACTAATCCCCAACACATCCATTAGATTATAAAATCGAGATGCCCAAAGTGCAATAAGATACAACCAATAAATCAATAGAATCCACAATTTGGAAGAGGAACTATGTAGATTACAAAAACCTTTGAATCCTTCTCCCAATAACCAAAACATTACCAACCTATGAGATCAACACCCAGTGACTCCTCTAGAGACCTCTAACCTGAATCAATCTATTAGTGGTCGTTAGATCATACCTCTTGTAGTTGCTACCAGAGAGGTCACCAAAACCACCATTCCATCCTACTCAAATGAACTCATCTCAACCTTTGTGGGCTTTATTTGATATTTAAAGAGTAACCAAGCCTCTCTAAATTGAGGGGTGGTCACCAATCCCTCTAATCAAGGACATTCCTCTCTTATTCCTACCCCAATGATAACTTACCAACCATTAGTCTATCCATATAAGCCACCTCTTGTCAACTATGCCTTAAATCAATATCCCAAGGACATCCTTATTAATGGCATCCATGATCTTACTACTTTTAACATTTATTCATCATACTAACTTATCACAATCCTGTAGATACTGTTTACACCTACACTACTTTTGAAATTATTTTGGCCAACAATCTGCCACCCTACATACCTTCTAGTTACGTATCATCGACATATACTTCCCCTTCATAGACAACCATCTACTACCTTATAGACCTCCAAGTTACTTTCCACACAGATATACTCTTCCCTCACAAACACCAAACCTCCTTTAATTTATGCTCTTTCTCCTTACTATCATATGTTCTCTAAATCCACTTAGCTAGATAATTACTTTCTGGCCTACTCTACATCACCTTACTAAGTACCCTATTTTACTCCTACCTATTATATGAATAACCCATATCTAAATCCACCCATTCAATTTTATTCCATTGTGATTTGATAGAATTCAATCACATGGGGACATACATTGACTACTTGAAAAAAACCCTTAATCATAATATGCGTGGAGTTATTCTACTATGTCCCCTACCTAACCACCCTAATTCAAGGGAAAGGGAGATTGAAATTCACATGTAAAGGCATACACTAATTTTTTTTGAGAGATATTTCCTTGAGATGGGGTGTTTATGATTTTTTTCCAAAAACCCTTGAAAGAATCACCCTCGACTAGTATTATCACCTCCCTGAGGTTTATTCACTCTTTTTACCAACTAATGGTTGATTTTGTTAAATCCTTTGATATGAAAAAAATCTTGAAAATTGGTATATGGGAGTTATTATACATCAAGTAAGATCTTAATGAATCAACTACCCATTTCATTATGATATTGTAAAAATTATTATCCTTATTTACTAGTGAACCACACATGGACCAAAGGGAACTATGTTACCTCTTCTTGCACTCCCTAATAAGGCGAAAAGAGAAGATGTGAAAAATAACTAAAAAAATAGAAATTATAACAATCAAGGTCCTAAAATTCTAAATAGGAAATATAATGCCACCATAAATGGTATCAAGATAAAAAAAATAGGGAAAATACAATAACAAAAATCTACATGCTGTGAATAATAATAAGCATGCCAATAATAATAATATGGGTATAAGAGATAAAAACCCTATTTTAATTGTTAATATGTTTGACTTAAACCAACTTACCCCTTATAATACCCAATGGAACAACCAAAACCAAGGCATTTTTTAAAAATAGTTTCAAAACACTGACCCTAATCAAAATTGATGCTTTGATTATAACAACCATCAAAGATTTGATCAACAAGGACAACACCAAAGGCATAAGGAACATGATCCTTATGTTTAATACCTTTTTCATAGAGTCATTAGACATGATTCTTGTGCCTATATGGAATACAATAAGTTAATTTAAATATTATATAATAACCAATGACAAACATTTATAGACATGTTCCTAAGGAATGTCAATGCAAACCCTCAAGCTCAATCAAATTTTCCCATAACACCTCAAAATATTAACTTGGGAATTTATCAAAACCTCTTTCTATACCACCAAAAACACACCATCCATAACCAACTATAAGGTATCCAAACTAACCAACCCTCACCGACTGGTACTCATGACTGAGGCCTCTTCATCTAGTATAGTCAACCTTGATGTGGCTCCCCATTCAGGACCACAAAGAAAAACTTGCATGATAGGAGTTGTGGAAACTAAAATCAAGGAAGATGTGAACATTATTACTCACACAAGAGAGTATCAACCCACAACCCCTTACATGACAAATGTCTTTGATAGTGATGCCAACTCCAAACCTATGGGGAACTATGATTTAATTTCCAATTTAACAAAGACATTTTCCCATATCTCTTTCCTAGACATGATTAAAAACTCCCTTTATATTATTCAACATTACTCAAAGCCTTAGGATTGGGACATATATCTAGTGTCACACCTCCACCATAAACTGTAATTAATCATATTGATCTAGAAATGTTCCCAGCTGCATAAAATTTGAGAGATGCTAGTTACTTTTCTGACTTATGGAGCCTAACCATAGATGTAAAAATGGATAGAGGGGGAGAACCAATCTTGTATCTACAAGTATTGATATATAACAATTATGTAAAATAATCAATGGTTGATGATGGGGTAGCTATCAACATAGTCCCATTTTATTTATTTAAAAAATTGGGTGTGGAAAAACCTATTGCTCTACTAATAGGAACACTTTGTGAGGTTACAATGGCCTCAAGTCTACCTCAATAGGGACCATCATGATTCCAATCACTTTAGGTCCCAAGACCATGTTTACATAATTTTATGTGATTCATAGAGATATAAATTACAACATGATATTGGGTAGACCTTGTATCCATAGGATGAAGGCAATCCCTTCTACCCTATTTTAGAAAAGTAGGTTCCTTCACTTGGGGAAGTCTTCATCACTAAATTAGACCCTAATAAATTTTATTTCATTCAAATGAACATGCACAAATAACTATGGATACACATTGATTATCACTTTCCCACTAATGGTGTGGCAAATCCCATATAGTTGGTTGAACATAAATACCCCCAATAACCAAGATAATTATCTTAAAGAGGGGTGCTGAAGTTCCTAAGATCTCACCAAATGAAAACCATAAAGAAAAGATATTTTAAATAACAAAAAATGTGAGAAAATAAACACTCATGATAGTGTAATCCATATCAACCAAGTCTATGAATGATATTATCAGTATCTTCAAAATAGATGAACCAATCAAAATTTTATTTGATCCTTATAGGATCAGAAATTATACTTCTCACATGCCTCTTCACTTAGAGGTTATTAAACCAAGTATTTTAGATCACCATGTTGTCATGATATAACTATTAGGGCACAAGGACAAATCCCCAAAAGATCTTGATGATCCATATCTTCAACATACTCACCAAATGCCCTATCATGTAGGGGTAAGTAGTAGTTTAGATCATAGTTTAGATTTTATGATAGATACACAAACTATTCATTATACCCAACCATGCTAGTGCTAAAGTGAATGATACATACATTAATAATATGCACCATATCAAGTAACATTAGTTATAGTGATTACCCAAATATCCCCAATGTTGGGTTCCCTCTCTCTCCTTCAAGAGAAAAAGATCATAGAGAGCCACTCATTAAGTTATCACAAATATTTCTAATCATAAAAATGGGAAAAAAAAGTCAATCATGTCTTATCAACAATATTGTGATCTTCAAAAGTGTGTTCACAAATGTCCTATACAAGTGAGAGACCTTGTCCTAAAACTTGACAATAAAAAATACAAATATAAATGACAAGGTCATAAATTCAAACCTAATTGGTTAGGCCCTTACCTAATGACTACATATTTTTATAACATAACCTATCTATTATGAACTATGGAGGGAAAGGAGTATGGTGAGCTTGTGAAATCTATGTACCTTAAACATTTTTACATATAATAGTTTCATTCCACACTTCCCTCATTGAATTATATTTTTCCATTGTTTAAATTTTGTCTTGTATATCAAATGTTATATTTTGTGATTACTTAGTTTTCAACTCACATAACATAAAATTTCAAAATGTAGGTTATCATATCATTTCAATTTTCATATCACCCTATTATCCTATAGAAAACATTCTCAAAATTATCATTACATTGGTTCTTTCCCTAGTTATTAAGAGCATATTATACTTATTTTACCTTACATCTTCTTATAATGCTTAGAAAATACTAGCCTACAACCTATTCTAGAAGCTTGTTCATGATAGAATCTCCTCCTATGGTTCTCTCTAAGAAAAAAACATTAGCATGCTAAAAAAAAGTAAGTCTTCTTGCCTATATTGGTCTTTAGTGATGAGCCCTTGTATCTTACTATTTTCATGGGGCCAATATTTGTTTTTAACCCTAAAATTTAGATGTATGGGTATCTAAAGTTAATAAATATAGAAATAGTTCTAACACAAGGGTGATAAAATAATCTATATAAAATAATTTAATAAAAAACTCAGATAAATAATATTATGAATTTATGCAATCAAGATTGTTTAAAATAGTAAAATACAATTATTGGAATATATTACAATAAATAGGGAACTACAAACACTAAATCTAAATTATACATCACCTTAGTCTTGTACACTTGGAAAATACCTATCATGGTTGTACCCTTCAGTTTTAAGACTTTCCCAATGCCAAAAGGCTCAAATTCACTATATGTTTGTGCCAAATTGCTTATCTTTTAGTCTGAAAACTATTTTTATAATGACCAAGCCTTATATAATGTGTAAAATCCTATATACTTTATCATTATCATTTTCTATAAGTTTTAAACATGTACTTGTTTTATAGATTCTTAGACACTTGTGACCCAATGGAACACCTATGTCGACACTAGTGTCCCTTTTCAAACTAAGTGTCCAATTCCCAAAAATATTCCAATTTTTAAATGAAATGTATTCTTATGGTCAACCTAAGTGCTTCAGTGTGAGATATTTATAAAAGGGATTGATATATACAATATCAAACCTCATTAATTACTCACTTAGAAACTCATAAATTAAATTACCATAAGCACTCAGTCAAACATTTAAGTAAGTAAATATGTCTTATTCATTCCTATTTTTAGACATATGAGAAATATCTTTATAGGTATGAGGTACTAAAGGAACATCCCATGAATCATATTTTCTAAGTTATAAGATAGGCCACTCTATGTACTTAATTATCACACATTACATCCTTATGCACACACAAGCAAACATATAGGGGATAACTACATAAGTAAGAGGCCCTCTTTGGAGTATTCAATATGTAGGAAACACCCATTAATAGAGAGGTCCTTGGGATATATCAACACCATGTGCCCATTAACCCATATTTCCCACAATCAATCTAAGTGTGAGAAATTTAGGGTTTGATCATTTGATAAAGTGTGATACCCTATACACATGATTTAAACATATCAAAATAAAGGTGATGAAAAATCTAGAAGACTCCAAGTGGGCACATCTAGATGTAGTCACTATTATGTATTAGACACCTATGTCTAAATCAAACACCAAAATCAATGCAATTATCTAAATTTGATGTAAGTGTCCAAAGTCATAAAATGTAACATTAAAAAATATGAAAACTATTCTAGAATCCTAATCTAATCCAATTCCAACCTATTTCTATTCAGATCTACTTGTGCATAATGAACCAACTATGTAATCTTGTTTTTAATTTATTGAAATATCAATCAATAGATGTATTTTTTATTTTTAACATATACCGATACTATAAATTCATATTATTATTTATTTGAGTTTACAAATTAATTGGCATCCTATAGATCTATTTATCACCCTTGTGATTATTCATTTTTATATTTATAACCCTATAAGTAACCCCCATACCTATAAAATTTAGGGTTAAATAGGAAAAATGATACTTAGTTAGCTTACTATGCATAAACATATCTAGATTAGAAACATGTGTAAATTATGCATGATAAGTGTTTGGATTAGTTGTCAGATTCTATAAATTATACTTTTGTGGCTTCAAAAAATACCATTGACCCTACTATCCAAATATGACACAAGTGTTAGGTAAGGAATAATGAATTGATCTAGATGAGACCAACTTTATTATTTTGGGTTTTATATCACCTTATGCTAGTGTGTTCATATGTGGGATACAAATTACCACTCTTCACTGATTAATATTCACCCTAACTCTTCACCCTTCTTCACCCTTGAAATGAGTTTATGAAAAATGGGTTAGTGGGCTTATAATGTTGAACTTTCCTAAAGACCCCTCCATCAATGGGTGTTGCCTACATATCTAATACTCCAAAGATGGTCTTACACTTATGTAGTTCTCCCTTATGTGTGGGAAATTGTGTTCACAAGGGTGAAATACACTATATGCATATGCATGTAGTGATCTAGCTTATGAGTTGAAAAATATCACTCATGGTCTAATCTTTGAATGATTTAGACCTATAATATGACTAATCATATGCTAAGTAGGGTATATTAAAGTGATTTTGAAGATGAATAATTTAGATTTGGTAGATGTTTGCTTGGTATTTTATAGATGATTAATGAGAAGGCTTAGACTTGTATTTATACCACACCTTTTGAAAATATCTCATGGTAGAGTTCAAAAATAAAATTAGGCCAACCCATAGGTTTTGATCATTTTGTAATTTATATGCATTTTGGATATTAAACATTGAATAAGGATCTAGAAACTATTGTCACTGATAGTGTCCCTCTATAGTCAGTAGTGTTTAAAGGGATAAAAAATAGGTACCGATCTAAAACTGATAGTGAAGTATGTTTATCAGGTTTTAATATTTTTGTGTAGTATAGGGGGCTTAGGTCATCATAATGATATGGATTAAATTAAGGTATAAGTATTTGGGCATAGTGAGATAGCGAATGCAAGCCCTTTGACAATAGAGAGGTATATAATTGAAGGGTTGAGCCATGATTGATACTTATAAAATATACAAGACTAAGTTGCCATAGATATTAAGTTATAATATCTATACCTCCCCCTTAATCTAGTAATGCATAAGGATGAAATTAATAGGTTAAAGGAAATAAATGTGTACTTGGGTGTGTATAACACACCTTACCTTTACTTGAGCCCACTTTGAGTTATTTGATAGTGTATGACCTATAACCAAGATAATTTTATATTATAAATCAATGCATATAATCTGAAATCTTAAATAATTGAAATGCTTGAAAAGAAAGAGATCAAGGAAGGAGTACATCTATGTGTATATGTCACCATATTTATTCTTGATATTTTGATTTGGTAAGGATACTTCCTTATGAATCATTAGATTTGGATATGGTTCAAAACTAAACCTTGGATATTTGAAGAGGTATATTATAAGGTATTATTCCCCCAATTTGATGTAAGGATGAATTATGACATGGACATTAAGATCATTATATCTCAATCACACAACTTAGGTGTGAATATGTAATATGGTGAGGGTTAGAGATTTAATAACCTCATCCTATAAATATAGTGATATTGGATGATTAATATCTCCAATCTATAAATTTTTTAAGGTTGAATGATTTTATCAATTTAAATTATAAAATAAACCCACTATTATAATAGAAAAGGATCGATAATAATACATCCTGGTGTAATTGATGCATCCTGATGAGTAACATAATTGGCAAATTTGTAATTTTTCATGAAATAACCAGGCATATACACCTATAATATGTCTCAAGCTGAAATATGGGTATAGTAACAATACCAATGTATAGAATGATGTCATAAATATATATCTAAAACATATAACTATGAAATATGGTAATTTGTAAAACTAGTGCAAGTGTGGAGGGCATGTTTCTATGACATTCCCCAAATAAGTCTAGAGATACCATTTTAATGTATAAGTGTGGAGGTCACATCATTATGACATGCCCCATTATGATCAAGCAACTATGAAAATGTATAAGTGTGGAGGTCATGCTCTTATGACATGCCCCCAATGTAATATGGAAATCTGTGAAAATGTGGAGGTCACGCCTTCTATGACATGCTCCCACTGATATGACCCCTATTTTTAGGTGAGGTAAATATAAATTGAGAGGTACCTTACGTAAAAAGGATAAGGTACTTGTATAATATATATATGAATCATGTAGCATATGGGAATAACATGTTGAAGTAGATATATCAATTAATCTCATGGTATGTGATCACATCAAGTCCTAAAATACATGATATAGATCATGATAATGTCTAGAGGGTAACAATACTAGCTTAGTAAGCAATAAAACAAACATGCAAGATAACTAAATATAAATAAAAATAATGGCCCAACGAGACCTCATATAAGGGGCATGTTCAAATGCCATAAAATCAAAATGAATGACATTTAAATGTCCAATCAACATAAAATGACATATTTAAATGTCAAATCAACATACAATGGCATTGAGGCCAAAAATAAAGGAATATATTAAATTGTTCCACAATCAAGAGAATAGAAATAAATGGAATATACTCAAGGAAGTGAAAAATGAATGAAGCATAAATAACCAACATAAACATAATAAACTAGTCCCTGCATATATGTGTTAGCAAAAATGTTATGTAGCATAACATATCAAGTACACTATGGATGGTATGAGAATGGATATAGACATGTATAAACAATATAATATCAAAAATAATGATGTATAAATGATCATAAAGGGTATGTAACATGTATCAATCATGATCAAAGAAGCAAATGTCCCTAATGTACTAGGTGACGTGATTAGAGGAAAGGTCCAACATTTGAAAATGCATAGATTATATTTTGGGTATGTCTATATCATACTCAAATATGCATGAAACATATGTATATAGGAATGGAGTGATATGCGACCTAATTAACATAAATAAAAAAACATAGATGCCAAGGAGATAGTAAAATTTGGGAATGCTAAATATTTTTGTGTTATTTGAATGTTTTTGTATTTTTGATTTTTTTTTTTTGTATTTGTTTAAATATTTGATTTTTTCATATTTTTTTATTTTTTGAAAATAAAATTACAGCCTTTGATCCCATCCAAAATGTGCTCATAGGTAGCTCTGAACTTGAAATATGGTATGCGAAACTAGCGGTATTACTAAAGAGCATGCATAAATGCATATCTGGATCTATAAAATCTATATAATCCTATGTATGTGTTATAGAGATCTATGGTCATGAATAAAAATAGTATTATGGGTTCATGGAAACCATAGTTGAGTGTTATGTGGTATATTTGGAGTAGCAATAATTGTAACATGTTTAGGTGCTCTTGGTAAATATGTATGCTATATAAATGAATATTATGTGTAATCCACTATATGTCTCTAGTGAAAAGGCCTCTCAATCATGGGTCACCTCAGAAATGGGATTTCCTATTTATTACCCTTTCACATAGGGTTAACCTTAGTAGGTTATAAACTTCTCATGTTCAAGTGGATGTTCATATAGAATTCTAGGAACTATGACTACCCTATTGGTATGAATGTATTTAATACACCCACATGATATGGAAGGTACTGAATGGATTTTATGTATCCAAGGTTGTAAAAATAACATATAAAATACTCATATATATGGTATAACCAAGAAAATGGTAACCATGTGCTGGATAAACTTGTAAAGGTAAACCAATCTCACAAATAACATGCTAGGACATGCCATCAAATATTCTAACTATTTTGGTCAAAGGGTATAAATAATAATTTGTATATCCAAGATGTGTAAGTAGTGTCATGATACATACATTTTCACTAGCACCATTATCATTCATGACATTATGTATAATTTGATTGTCAAGGTATGCTCAAATAAATAATGAATGAAAATCTAAGTCAACATCTACTATTATACTATCATCAAATGTAATAGAAGGTATCTAAACCAAATAAGATAATATGCATGGATAAGTACCAATAATCCCATATAATGGGTTACCATAATATGATGGAGGAGGATTTGTATTGTATTCCATTTGTACTTCTAGATATTTATTAGAATGACCTTGCAGAGGATTTTCTTGAATTTTTTATGATTATGGTGATCACCAAGTTGTGAACCTAAATATTTTGGAGGATCATTGAAAGTAATATTTTTATCATTGATAAGGTCTTTAATTTTATGATTCAAGATATAAAATCTACTTTTAGAATGCCCATGGCTTTGGTGATGGTCAAAATATGCATTAACATCACATCTTCTAGGTAGAGGTCAACTCATATCAGCCTCTATGGGAGGAGGGAGAGATAATATATGAAACTTCATAATCTTATAAATTAAAAAAGTTATAGACTCAAGTAATTGGGTAAATTATCTATTAGGTGCATTGGATAAGATGATTTGATTAGGCTATTGTGACACTACATTAACCATTGTGTTTTTTTAGGTTTTGTAGGTTTCACCTTATAACTTGGTTTGATATGAAACTTGGTATTAGATGTAGTTAGTTAATTTGATACATACTTGATATTTTTCAAAGAAATAAGTTTCATTTTATGGTCTCAAATAATATCTCATAAGTCATTAAAATATTTGAACTTTTTGAAAATAATGGACTCATGTAATGGGCAAACAAGCTTTTCTTGAAGATGTCTTGTAGTTATTTATTTTCCAATGGATTTGTCATTTTGTCTAACATTTTATTGTATCTTAAAACATGTTCATCAATAGGTTCATTGATTCCCTATTTTATCTTTATAATTTGAGCACATGACACATTTTTAGTGATGTTAATAGAGAAATGTGCTAGGAACTAATCAATTATAGGTTTGAATTCTCTTAGTGATTGGATTGGTAAATAATAGAACCATTATAAAGCATAGTCATTGAGGCTCCTTAGAAATAATTTGGTCAAACTTTTATCATTGGAAGCATAATTAAGACATGCCACATATAAATATCATAGATGATGTTCTGGATCACCCTTACCATCATAAAATTTGAACTTAGGTGAAATAAAAACTATTAAAAAAGGGTTTAAATATATTTCAAGTGTAAGAGGATTATGTAACACCTCTTTTGAATCAATAGCATAAGGTGATTTCATAGATTTTTTCTCAATGTTGGTAATCTTAGCTTGCAAAAGTTAGATAGTTTGTATAATATCTTGCACATTTTGATCACTAAGGTTTGAATTTTGATAAGTCACCAAATTTGATTTGATAGAGGAATTAAAATTGGTAATTGGGTTAAAGTGATAATATTTCCCATGGAGGATGTAGCAATAACAAGATTTGGTTGCGGGAAAAATGGTGTAATTACATAACCTGTGTCCTTATTAGATGTATGAATCAATGATATTATGAAGGGGATGGTTTTTTGTATGAAATTAGTTGTGATACCACCTAAGGATTCATCATCACTTAGTGAGAATGCCTTAGCCTTGGCATGTTTATTTATCTCATCTCTTATAACATACAAAAATACATTCATTAAGGTATTGTTGTTATTGAGATGATTGACTAGTGCTTCATTATATTCCATTTGAAAATGATTTTTGTGATTAATAATTTCCATTGCTTAAAAATTAAAAATTTTAAACAATAATTTTACAATAATTAGAAATAATAATAATAAAAACCCTGGGCCAATATAGGTTTTTGAGACCAATGGTCGATTTCACCAAATTTTTAACCCTATAATTTAGATATATGTATATCTAGGGTTAGGAAATATAGAATTAATAATAAGATAAGGGTTATAAACTAATATATATCAGGATAATTAATATAAAAACTTAGATAGTTAATATTATGAATTTATACAACTAAGATTGTTAAAAATAATAAAGTAAAACTATTGGAAGATATTGTAATAAATAGGGAACAGTAGGCCCATTCAAAGTTGTTTTCCTTAGGCCCTAATTCTACAACATGGTAAAGGAAAAGAGGTGTTTCATTTGGAAAGAGTGTCAAGCCTCATACCATATATTTAGTTTCGATAGCTCCCCCAAAATAGATGTTAATCGATCTAATTTAGCCATTAAGGAGGGATTTAAGATAGTCTTAGATGTAACTAAAAAGGATGCATTTGAATTTAACTTTTTACTATAACTAGGGGAAAAGAAAATCATAGATAAAAAAATCCCCAAAATCCTTTATATCAATATTTTCTAGAATCAATACTAAAGTAGGTAGATCTAAATGGTGTAGACCTACAAGTTGATGTAGTTATCAATCAAATCAATAATGTGGAGCTAAAAGTGCCATATATTTCAAATATTTAGACCCATAATAAATTTGGAGTCCTTAAACAAGAGGAGAAAATGAAAGAAGTGGATAAAAGGATATATGTAGAAGGTTTCAAGCTGGAGGTTAAGTTTCCCACTATTTTGGTCAGTGAGGAGGCTAGGGATTCCTAGCAAATAGTTGTCACTCCCAAGAGAAATTCGAAGGCAAAAGTGATTTTAACGACTATCACAATAAGAGGTTCCAAAGGTCTAAGTTTAAAAATTATGCCCAAAGTAGGTAAATCTTGTAAAAAAGAGAATTTCATTAAAGGCACACAAGAAGACATAACAAATGGATTTCAAAAAATCCATCCTTTTAAAGGAGGTATCTCTTCCCCTAGTAGTTAATCATGTTGATTATTTCTTGGAATATCAAAGGGATGCATAATAAAACTAAGAAAAAAGTTTTTAGGGACTTTATAAATACTAATAAAGATGTTGTTTTGGCTATACAAGAACCAAAGATTGAGGAGAATTTCTTTTTAAACCACAAAAACATGTATTGGAGTGAAGCTAAAGTGGGTTGTGTTAGTGTGTCTAGAGCTTCAAGAGGGCTGATAACATTTTGGGATTTTAAATTTATGTTGGAAAAACCTATCCTCAAGTTCTGACATCATGTGGTAGTGCTTTTCATGGATGTAATTGATAATAAATAGTGGATTTTTTTGAATTTTTATGCTCCAAATTCAATTTTTACTCATATAAAGCTATGGGAAGATATTAGATTTTTTAGAAACAATTGTAAGGATATTCCTTAGATACTGGCATGAGATTTGAACTCTCCCCTACATTTAGGGGATAAAAAGGGAGAATATCTTGTGTGTATGTATAACATGGAGGACTTCTCTTCTTTCATTTTTGATATTGGTATGTTGGATTTGGACCTAAGAGGGTCTAAATTTACTTAGACTAATCAAAGGCTTGGTGAAAATCTCATCCAATGTAGATTAGATAGAGTGTTTGTATCATTATAGTGGTTACAATTCAAGGATTTGTCCCTTAAAACTCTTTTGAAAATTGATTCTGACCATTCTCTATTGGGGTTGAATATAACAAATCAAGATGCTAAGGTGAATAGGTATCATTTTCATATAAAACACATGTGGTTTTCACACCCTAATATTAATTTTATGATTCATAATGGTAGACTAATTATGGTAGTGGATCTACTATGTTTAATCTAGCTGATAATTTCAAAAAGGTGAAAATCAAGATCAAACAATGGAACAAATAGGTTTTTGGGAATTTTCATTTGAAAAATAAGTCTCTTAAAGCTGAAATTTTGAAAATAAATTATTAAGGATAAGAGTTATGATTTAGAGATTAAAATTAGAGAAAGACAACTCTTATGAAATTATCACACTATTGCAGCTAGAGAAGAATCATTATGGAGGCATAAATATAGAAACATTTGGCTCAAAAAAGGTGATAGAAATACCTATTTTTTCACTTGTCTACTTTGAAGAATAGGAAACATAATGATATCATGAAAATTATCAACAATATTGGTTAGCTTTCCTCTGATGCAGAAGGTATTAATAAAAAAAGTGACTAATTTTTCAAAAAATTGTACAAGAATGATTTAGAGAAGAATATTAGATATGAATATATTATATTTACATGTGCTACTAGAATTGATTAATTATGAGGGAAATGATATGATCACAATAGTTACATCGAATGAAGATCTTAAATTTATGCTCTCCAAGATGAATCTAGATAAGGCTCTTAGGCTAGATGGTTTCCCCATAGCTTTTATTTATATTTTCTGGGACATAATAGGGGATGATATGGTTGTAGTTATGAATAAATTCTTTACCACCAGCTAGTTACTAAAATAACTCAATCATACTTTCTTATTTCTTATTCCTAAGAAGGAAAGGGCTGTAAAATTTTCCAAATTTTGGCCTATTAGCTTGTGTAATTATTTTTATAAGATTATCACCAAGCATGTCACTCTGAAGATGCAAATTATCATGGAAAAAATCATCCAACCTTAGCAAGAGTCAAAGGAAACTAAATTAAAGATGCCTCTATAAATAAAAGTATAGATGATCAAAAAGAAGAATAAGATGAAGCTAAAGTAAATCTAGAAGGAGAAATCATTTGTGCCTTAGAAGAGTTAAAATCTCTTGAGAAGAAGAATAAAAAATTAAAGCTCCAGATCGAGAAAAATGAAAAAGAGTCAAAGGAAACAATTGAAGATTTACAAGCAAACTTTGAAGAAGCCAAGAAGAATGAAAAAGATCTAATGACATAGTTGGAAAAAGTAAGTAAAGAATGTGAAAGGTATGTTATTGAAATTACTTCTTTAAAAGAAGATCTTGAGAAAATAAATAAAGCAATCAATGATAGAATAATCAATGATTCAAAGTTTGAGAATAACACTAATATGTTGAAAAAGATATTAGAAAGTCAAATATTAATGTCAGATAAGATAGGTATCAAATTTGAAAAAGAGAAAGGGAAGCCACTACTTTCACAGACAAGGTAAGACAAAAAAAAGAAAGAGCTATGTTGAAACTTTTACAAAAGAGGAAATAAAAAGAGAAGAAATTAAGAATATAGAGGACATCTCAAACAAAGAAGGCTAAAAGGAATAGAGATACAAAAGGTAATGAGGTCAGAGATATAAAAATAGGTCCTATTTTTATGGTTACTATTTTTATTTTAATGGATATGGTCATAATAAAATAGAATATTGAAAAAGGGCTAACAATTTCAAAAATAAGGAGAAGGAAAGTCATGCAGAGTCAAGCAGAAGCCACAACTCTTTTGCTCCTCTATCAAGATTTAATGAAGAGGCCATAATATGTTACAAGTGTAACAACTTTGAACATATATCCTGGTACTATAGAAGTGTGTTTGAGTCAGTCAAGAAGGGCCAGAGTTTCAAGGCTCCATTCATCAAGAAGAAAGTTTAGATAGGTTCATGGTAGAATAAATAACTTGAAAAATCTATGTTGGTATAGATAACTTTGCATGGAAGAAATGAAAAAAAACCATGGTTCATTGACAGTGGACTTTAGAGGCACATGATATGAGACATGATCAAGTTCATAACCTTGAAAAAGATCAATGGTGGCATAGTGAAATTTGAAGATAATACTACTATCAAAATTACTTGAAAAGGTACACTAAGTTTGGATAATGGTAGAACTAAAACTAAATTTTTTTTATACGTAGAATGTCTTAAGAATAATATTTTGAGTATAAGTCAAATGTGTGATCAAGGTCACACACTAAAGTTTTATGTAGAAAGTTTTGAAATTATGATAAAAGCTTCAAATGTGTTAGTTGTAAATGCTCAAAGAATAAGCATTAATTTGTATATGTTATCAGACATCAAAGGTCAAAGATGTTGTTTGAGTTAGATTGAAGAAATTTGGATATGGCATAGGAGAACAAGACACATAAATTTTGATAATCTTGTCAACATCAGCAAGAAACAATAGTCATAAATCTTCCAAATATTAAAAATCCATCCAACATGCTTTGTGAACCTTATCAGCCTAGGAAGCAAGCCAGAAGGCGGTTCAAAAAAAAAATACTCGACCACTTAGATGTTAGAGCTTATTCACATTGATTTGTGTGGACCTATGAGAACTTAAATTACTCAAGGTGAGAAATATTTCATGTTGATTATTGAGTATTTTTCACGTATGACTTGGGTAATGGTTTCAAAGAAAAAATTAGTAGCTTTCAGATATTTTAAAGCATTCAAAGCATTAGTTAAGAATGAAACTAGTTTGAAAATTAAGTGCCTAAGATCAGATCGAGGAGGAGAATTCATGTCAAATTAGTTTATTGAGTTTTGTGAAGATCATAGAATAAAGAGAAATTATTCAGTAGCCAAAACTCCACAACAAAATAGAGTAGTTGAACAGAGAAACATAATAGTTTAGGATATGGTGAGGATAATGCTAAATGAATCCAAGATACCAGATACATATTGAAGAGAGGAAGTTTATACAATAGTGCATATTAAAAATAGAGCATTATTGAGAGTAAATAGTGATAAGACTCTTTATGAGCTATGGAAAAATAAACCAGTAATAGTTGATTATTTTAGAGTTTTCAGTAGCAGATACTTCATAAAAAGAACTGATGAAAAACTAGTTAAGTTTGAATCGAGAATAGATAAAGGTATATTTCTTGGTTATTTTTGCATAGTAAATATTATAAATGTTATAACAAAATAACCAAGAAGATAGTTGAAAGTGTAAGTGTCAGGATAGAAGAAGATGGAACACAAAGAATCAGTGATCTAGTAAACATTCCTAAAATAATTAAAGAGGAAGATTTTGAAGAATTAGATGAAGATGAGAAGAAGAAAAAGGACACCAAAATTCCATCTAAATATGTTTAGAGAAATTATAATGAAAGTGACATCATCAGGGACATAAATGAAGGAATTCACACCAAAATAATGATGGTAAGTGAATCTGAGCAAGTTAATTTCTCTTTGTTATCAATAAGGTGAGCAAGGATGAAGACTCACCTATTGTAGATCAATATTTGTATAGACATATGATTGGTAGTATTTTATATTTGAAAACATCAAGGTTAGACATCATGCATGTAGTAGGTATGGTTACAAGATATCAGTCAGTTCCAAAAGATAGTCATGTTTAGTTGGTGAAGAAAATATTCCAATATATGAAGGGGACATTGGATTATGGATTATGGTATCCCATAGGTAGAGATTTCACTTTGGTTGCTTATACAGATTCAGATTGGGTAGGTTGCTTAGATGATAGAAAGAGTACAACGGGAGGAGATTTCTTCTTCAGTGATAGCTTAGTATCATGGCTAAGTAAGAAGCATAACTTGGTATCACTTTCTACAGCTGAAGTAGAATATATTGTTGTGGTATTGTGTTGTACTCAAGTGCTTTGGATGAAGCAAAATTTGGAAGATATCAAGGTAAAATATGATGAACCTATTTTTATTTTTTGTGATAACATAAGTGATATTATTATTTCTAAAAATTTAGTGATGCATTCAAGAACAAAACATATTCTTATCAGATATCATTTCTTGAGAGAGCAGGTTGCAGATCAATAGACTAAGATGGAATAGATCAATACTACAGAGCAAATTGTAGATATTTTCACAAAGGTACTACTAAAAAACATATTTGAGTATCTATGAGAGAATTTGGGAGTAATTTATTTTAATTTCTACCATTGAGGATCAATATCAGTTGAGGGGTAACTAAGTGTTAGATCCAAGATAGGCCCTTTGCCATTGATGTCAAATGGAGAAAAGAAAAAAAATAGGTAGAGGTATAGGTACAAGTTCAAGGAATAGGTACAGGTTGCTATAGTGAGGGTTACTATATGTTTTTTAGATAGTAGTATGTGTAGGTTGATATGTGTAGTACATGTTTTAGGATGTGGTAATTTCAATTTGAGGTTGCTATCAATGACAAAGGGGGATATTATTGAAAATATTGTCATTGATGTCAAAGGTCTAGCATTGGTGATAAAGGCCTCATTATATTTAATGATGTTTTTAATATTCATATCTTGGCTAATGTGTGTTAATATTTATTTAATATTAATGAATATATTTTTGGTTATATATAAGTGAAAATAAGGCCCCTGGATAAGTCAAAGAGTCATGGGGTAAAGACAAAATAAGAATGGGATGCATTTTCTCATGAAGAGTCATCTTGAGGAATTTTAAGAGTCACCATGTGAAGACAAAAGAGGGTATGGTGCATTTTTCCATGAAGAGACACTTTAAGGAATATGAAAAGTCACCAAGATAGAGTCAAAAGATTAAAGGACTCATTTTCTTATGAAGGGTCACCATGTGACTTTTAAAATGTAAAGAAATGAAGGGTCATACAATTTTGATGCTATTTTTCATGAGGATTGAAGGGTCATAAAGGGTGAATGCCAAAGGTCATTTGAAAAACTATAAATAAAGGCTTGAGAAGCCATTTGTAATATGCAAGGGAGTGCATAGTTTTATAATTATTTTATATAATAAAAGAGGAGAGAAAAGTAGGAGATATTGTAGAGTTATATCATTTGTTGAGTAAGAAACATTGAGAGATAGTTATGTTTTATACACAAGAGGGGTTGGTGCTCACAAATCTTTGTAAGGGGTTGGTGGTCATATGGATTGGTGTTCACAAATAGTAGTTGTGTTGGTGCTCGACAAAGGGGTTGGTGTTCCTACAAGTTGGTGCTTGAAAACTTTATAACTTGAGTTGGTGCTCATGCATATACTTGAGATTGTTCTCTGTAGTTTTTCCCACTTTGGGTTTCTACGTAAAAATCTAGTCTTTCTCTCTCTCTCTCTTGTGTGGTGCATATTATTGTTTTAGTTTTATTACATATCTTGAATGTGTGATTAAGTGGTAAGAATAAAATAAATTAGATTAAGTAAAAGATATATAATATACTAATTCAGGCCCCTCTCAGTATATTTCATTCTTAACAATTGGTATTAGAGCTGGTTCCTTTTAAAAAAAATTTACAACTTGAAGGTAGATTGGGGAAAGAATGGTGGCTAGATCACATGAAGGTTTTTCTACAAATAAGGCAGCTTTTTTTGATGGGACAAATTATGTTTTTTTGAGCATAAGGATGAGGACTTATTTTATGGCTCTTGGATTCGAGATTTAACAATCAGTTTGGAGGAATATGAAGAGCCACAGACACTTGTAACTACTCTGGTGAAAAAGAAGGCATGTGAAAGTAATGATAAAGCTTTAAATGTTATTTTATATGGTTTATGTGAATCGGAATTTGTTAACTTTATGTAATGTATATCTTTTCATGAAACTTAGGTAAAGCTTGAGAATATTTACAAAGGTGATGGAAAAGTTCAATAAGCTAAGCTTCAAACTTTCAAAAGATAGTTTGAGTGTTTGAAGATATAGCAAGTTACCTTTTGTAGATTGATCAAATAGTTAATTAGATTAAAGGTCTTAGAGAAAAGTTAGAAGAATCAATCGAGGTACAATTTTTTTTGAGATCTCGACCATTGAGATATGATGCAAAAGTTTTGGCAATTAAAAAGATCAAGAATTTAACCAAGCTAAAGATGGATGAGCTACATGGTATTCTTACAACATATGAGATGTAGAATAAATAAGAGAAACCCTCAAAAAGAGAAGCTATGTTTAAGACATCAAAGAAAGAGAAGGCTAAGATTCAAGAATCAAGTGACAAATCTAGCAATGCTGAAGATGACAATAGATATTTATTCATTTGAAAGCCAAAAAAGGGCACAGGTAAATACCAAAGAAAATTAAATTTTAAATGTTTTAATTGTGAAAATATTGAACAATTTGCAGCTAAGTGCCCAGATAAGGGTAATGGTGACAATGAAGAAGGAAAGTTTACATACAAGAATAATTTCAAAAGAAAATTCAAGAAAGGTTTCGAGAAGAAGAGTTTGTATTCTAAAGATCCTAGCTCAGATGAAGATAGTGGAGTCAATGATTTAAAAGAAGAAGAGATTCTATTCATGGCCATACATGAAGATGCCTCTGTAAGAAAAAATAGAGATGATCAAGAAGAATAATAGGATGAAGTCGCAGTAAATCTAGAAGGAGAACTCATTTGTGCCTTAGAAGAGTTAAAATCTCCTGAGAAGAAGAATTAAAGATTAAAGATCCAGATCAAGAAAAATGAAAAGGAGTCAAAGGAAGTAATTGAAGATCTACAAGAACACTTTGAAGAAGCCAAGAAGAATGAAAAATATCTAACGACATAGTTGAAAAAATTAAGTGAAGAATGTGAAAGGTATGTTATTAAAATTGCTTCTTTAAAAGCAGATATTGAGTAAACAAATAAAGCAATGAATGATAGAAAAAATAATGATTTAAAGTTTGAGAATAACACTAATATGTTGAATAATATATTAGAAAGTCAAAGATCAATGTCAGATAAGACAAGTATCAGATTAGAAAAAGAGAAACGGGAGGCCACTACTTTCACAGACAAGGTTAACAAAAAACAAAGGAAAGACCTATGTTGAAGCTCTTATAAAATAGGAAATAAAAAGGGAAGAAGTTAAGAATACATAGAACATATCAAAAAAAAAAGGATATAAGAAATAGAGATACAAAATATAATCAAGTTAGAGATACACAAATAGGTCCTATTTTTATGGTTACTATTTTTATTGTAATAGATATCATCATAAGAAAATAGAATGTTGAAAAAGGGCTAATAATTTCATAAATAAGGAGAGTGAAAGCCATGAAAAGTCAAGAAGAAGCTGTAACTCTTTTTCTCCTCTATCAAGCTTTAATGAAGAGGCCATAATATGTTACAAGTGCAACAATTTTAAACACATAGCTTGGTATTGTATAAGTATGTTTGAGTCAGTCAAGAAGGACTAGAGTTTCAAGGCTCTATTCATCAAGAGGAAAGTTTAGATAGGTTCATGTCAAAAGAAACAACCTAAAAAATTTATGTTCGTACAGATAGGTTTGCATGCAATAAATGAAGAAAAACCCTAGTTCATTGATAGTAGATATTCGAAGCACATGATAAGAGACAAGAGCAAGTTCATAACCTTGAAGAATATCAATGGTGGCACAATGAAATTTAGAGATGATACTACTGATAGAATTGTTGGAAAAGGTAAACTAAGTTTGGATAATGGAAGAACTAAAACTAAAAATGTTTTGTATATAGAATGTCTTAAGCATAATCTTTTGAGTGTAAGTCAAATGTGTGATCAAGGGCACACACTAAAGTTTTATGTAAAAGGTTTTGAAATTAGGAGAAAAGTTTTAGATGTGTTGGTTGAAAATGCTCAAAGAATAAGAAATAATTTTTATATGTTATCATACATCAAAGGTCAAAGATGTTTTTTGATTCAGATTGAATAAAGTTATTGTGGCACAAAATAATGGGACACATAAATTTTAATAATCTTGTCAACATTAGAAAGAAGTAAGCATTCAAAAATATTTCAAAGATTATAAAGCTATCCAACATGCTTTGTGAACCTTATCAACATGGGAAACATGCTAGAAGGTAGTTCAAAACAAAATAATACTCGACCACTCAGATGTTAGAGCTTGTTCACACTGATTTTTGTGGACCTATGGAAACACAGAGTACTCAAGGTGAGAAATATTTCATATTGTTTATTGATGATTTTTTACATATGACTTGGGTAATGTTTTAAAATAAAAAATTAGAAGCTTTTAGACATTTCAAAGCATTCAAAGCATTAAATAAGAATGAAACTAGTTTAAAGATTAAGTGCCTAAAATCATATCAAGGAGGAGAATTCATGTCAGATTAGTTTATTGAGTTTTTTGAAGATCATGGAATAAAGATACATTATTTAGTAGCTATAACTCCATATAAAAATGAAGTAGTTGATTGGAGAAATACTTCAGGAGATGATGAAGACAATGCTAAATGAATCCAAGATACCATATAAATATTGGAGAGAGGCAGTTGCCACAACAGTGAATATTTAGAATAGAGCATTATTGAGAGTAAATAGTGACAAGACTCCTTATGAGTTATGAAAAGACAAACCAGTAACAATTGATTATTTTAGAGTTTTTGATAGCAGATGCTTCATAAAGAGAACTAATGAAAAACTAGGTAAGTTTGAATGTAGAGAAGATGAAAGTATATTTCTTGGTTATTCTTGCAATAGTAAAGCTTATAAATATTATAACAAAAGAACCAAGAAGATATTTGAAAGTTCAAGTGTTAGGATAAAAGAAGATGGAACATAAAGAATCAGTGATCTAGTAGATATTCCTAAATCATTTAATAGGAACATTTTGAAGAATCAGATGAAGATAAGAAGATGGAGAAAAAAGACACCAAAACTCCATCCAAATATGTATAGAGAAATCATAATGAAATTGACATCATTAGGGATATAAATGAATGTATTTGTACTAGAATAATGATGGTAAATGAATCTAAGTAAGTTAATTTCTCTTTGTTATCCAAAATTCAGCCTAGAACTTTTTCAGAAGCTAAACATGATAAGCATTGAGTTAAGGCAATGGATGAACAATTAAATCAAATAGAAAAAAATAATACTTGGGAATTATTGCCTAGCCTAAAAGATCATAATGTGATAGGAAAAAAATGGGTTTATAAAAATGAGTCGAATGAAAATGGAGAAGTGACCAAGAATAAAACAAGATTAATATGTAAAGGATATGCTTAGATTGAGGGAATAGATTTTGAAGAAACTTTTGCACCAGTGGCAAGGATAGAGGCTATTAGAATATTTCTTGCATATGTAGTGTTTAAAAATTTCAAAGTGTTTTAGATGGATGTCAAATCTACCTTTCTAAATGGTAATCTAGAAGAGGAGGTTTACATTAAGCAACTTGAGGGATTTATTCTCTCAAATGATAGTAGACACATGCAAATTGAAGAAAGCACTATATGGATTAAAACAAGCTCCTAGAGCTTGGTATGCAATCCTTGATAAGTACCTATAGGATCAAGGTTTCAAGAGAGGATTGGTTGACAATAATCTCTACATCAAAATAGAAGGTGAGTATCAATTTATTATTATGGTATATGTTGATGACATCATTTTTGGAGGAAACATTGAAAAGATGATAAAATAATTTTTTGACAATATACAAAAAGAATTTGAGATGTGCTTGAATAATTTTTATTTTTCTTAGGATTGCAAATATTTCAATCAGATAAAAGAATTTTCATATCTCAAAGTAAATATGCCAAGGAAATATTGAATAAATTTGGTTTTAAGGATAATGCACCAATTGGCACACCAATGAGTACAAGAAATAAGGTGAGCAAGGATGAAGACTCACCTATTGTAGATCAATATTTGTATAGATATATGATTGGTAGTCTTTTATATTTGAAAACATCAAGGTTAGACATCATGCATGTAGTAGGTATGGTTGCAAGATATCAGTCAGTTCCAAAAGATAATCATGTTTAGTTGGTGAAGAAAATATTCCAATATATGAAGGGGACATTAGATTATGGATTATGGTATCCCATAGGTAGAGATTTCACTTTGGTTGCTTATACAAATTCAGATTGGGTAGGTTACTTAGATGATAAAAAGAGTACAACGGGAAGAGCTTTCTTCCTCAGTGATAGCTTAGTATCATGGCTAAGTAAGAAGCATAACTCGGTATCACTTTCTATAGCTGAATTAGAATATATTGTTGTTGTATTGTGTTGTACTCAAGTGCTTTAGATGAAGCAAAATTTGGAAGATATCAAAGTAAAATATGATGAACCTATTTTTATTTTTTGTGACAACATAAGTGATATTAATATTTTTAAGAATCTAGTGATGCATTCAAGAACAAAACATACTCTTATCAGATATCATTTCTTGAGAGAGTAGGTTGTAAATCAATAGGTTAAAATGGAATATATCAGTACTATAGAGAAAATTTCAAGTATTTTTACAAAGGCACTACCAAAATACACATTTGAGTATTTGCAAGAGAAGTTGGGAGTAATTTATTTTAATTCTTTCCATTGAGGATTAACATGATTTGAGGGGGATCTAAGTGTTATCTCTAGGATAGGCCCTTTGATATTGATGTCAAAGGCAGAGAAGAACAAAAAAAAGTATAGGTATAAGTATAATTTCATGGAATAGGTATAGGTTGCTATAGTATGGGGGAGTAACTATATGTTTTTCAGATGGTAGTATGTGTAGGTTGATATGTGTAGTACATATTTTAGGATGTGGTAGTTTCAATTTGAGGTTGCCATCAATGAAAAAAGGGAGATTATTGGAAATATTTTCATTAATGTCAAAGGTCTAGCATTGGTAATAAAGACCCCATTGCATTTAATGGTGTTTTTAATATTTATATCTTGGCTAATGCATGTTAATATTTATTTAATATTAATGAATATATTTTTGGTTGCTTATAAGTCAGAAGATGGCCCATGGAGAAGTCAAAGAGTCATGGGGTAAAAATAAAATAGGAATGGGATGCATTTTCTCATGAAGATTCATCTTAAGGAATTCCAAGAGTCACCATGTGAAGACAAAAGAGGGTATGGCACATTTTTACATGACGGGACACTTTGAGGAATATGGAAAGTCACCAAGATAAAGACAAAAGAGGAAAGGATGCATTTATTTATGAAGGGTCACCATGTGACTTTTCAAATACAAGGATATAAGGGTCATGCAAGTTTGGCACTATTTTCTATGAGGATTGAAGGGTCACAAAGGGTGAATGCCAAAGGTTATTTGAAAATCTATAAATGAAGGATTGAGAAGCCATTTGTAATATGAAAGAGAGTGTATGGTTTTATAATTATTTTATATAAGAAAAGAGGAGAGAAAAGTAGGAGATATTGTAGAGTTATATCATTTGTTGAGTAAGCAACATTGAGAGATAGTTCTATTTTATACATAAGAGGGATTGGTTATCCTATGGGTTGGTGCTCATAAATAGTTGCTATGTTGGTGATCGACAAAGGGGTTAGTACTCCTACAAGTTGGTGCTTGGAAGTAACTTGAGTTGATGCTCATTCATATACTTGAGATTGTTCTCTATGTTTTTTCCCACTTTGGTTTTTCATGTAAAAATTTGGTCTCTCTCTCTCTCTCTCTCTCTTTGGTTGCATGTTATTGTTTCAATTATATTATATATCTTGAATGTGTGATTAAGTGGTTAAAGAAAAGAAATTAGATTAAGTAAAAGATATATAATATACTAATTTACCCCCCTCTTAGTATATTTTTTGTTTAACACTGTAGCAATCCTAGATGGACCTTCAGTGGCTATGGGTTGACCAACAACACTAGTGCCCACAACATCTTCCTGAATAGTTTGTTGGGGCTGCTCCTCAAGATATTACCTCTTATTAGTACCCTCTTCTTCCTAGGGTAACATATTTTCTAGGGCCACAAAGATCTCCCAAGTGAGGTTAGGTCTGACAGAAGTTATTCCTTATTTAATTAAGAGCCATATGAGGTAGTGGTGAGATAGGATTTTTTTAGTGCCTTTTTGATATTCTTTAGACATTATTTTCAAGATATTCTATAAGAAATTGGGAACATTAATGACTCTATTATGTCTTAACTAATTTAAAAATTTAAACTAGAGAGTGTAAATGAGGGAATACCTTCCCTTACAGGTCATCTACCTAATAATATATGCTACTATTTCTCTCCATTCTATAGGTAGACTAAGTTTTACACACATCCCTTATTTAATACCAATCTTTCATCTTCTTGGTAGAACTACTGCCTAGCCTCTTGGCCATTAGGTTTATCTTACCAATTTTCCCCCATGATTGGTAGCCCAGTTGCTTGTCTCATTAAAGTCTTAGTAACTAGAAATGTGATGCCCCATTTAGTGGCTTGGTTTCCATCAAGAGAACTTGTAAATTCCCTAGAAAGACGTTCTAAAAAATGTTAAAACTATTTAAAATAAGTAGTCTAACCAACTCTATGGAAGACATCCCAACTGGCTTGGTCTCCCTGCAAGTGATTATGGTTTGAGGGAACTCTCTACATGATTAAACCTCCCATTTTAACTTCTCTATTAGTCCCTTCAATCAATAGTCAAATACACACTCTTTGGACTTATAAAAATCTACCTACAACAAGTTTTGGGTCTAAAATGGTGAAATATGGGGTTTATAGGTTTTAAGGTTTGATTCACAAATTATGAGTGTGAGGTTGTAGGGTTCTTATGGCATGTGAGGTTTAACCCATATCATCTCCCCCCACTTAAGTTGTCATGTGTCCTTAGGTGACATGGATGGAGTAAGAAGTACATGATGAGATAGGTCATTATGAGGAATAGTGCAGGTTTAGTGGTGAGGTGATAGAGTTTTTAATGTATGACTAAAGTCATAATTAAATATGATTTATTAATACTATATAAATAGATTATAATAGTTAATTACATTTTTAATGATGAAAGATATGGTGTACCTTGTAATAATGATGTTCTAGATGTGACACCTAGGTAGTCACATGTGTGTTGGCATGCAAATATTTTTATGGGAATGATTAATGATGCAATGATTGGGTTGGTAGTTGGAGCTAGAGTGAAGTTGACCCTTTGTAAAGTGATTGGGAGATCACCAATTGATAGGCATTAATGATGCATATAATGCACATGTATGTGATGAAAGATAAGTTGTATGGAATAAGGGTCTTAGACTTGGAGTATAAATGATTGTTATCATACCATATGGTGGCAATTGAAAATTTGAGTGCTCCAAGTGATAGATGGAAGATCCTATGCAGGTAGCTAAGGGAAATATTGACTAGTGACCTTCATCTAGATGAACCAACTGATAGGAGTCTAGATGCTACGTATGCCTTGGAGGTTTTGTTCCTAGGCTTGGATGTAGTAATCAGTAGGGTCTTCAACATGGAACAAAAATTATAAATGAATCATGAGTGTCCCTGTAGGCAAAAAATTTGGTCTACAACATTTCCTCATGTGAAGGGAAGTTTTATGCTTTGTTGTGGCTCTATAGCTTGATATTCAAGGGTAAATTTAGGCAATAGATATGACATGTGCTACCTCAATCTTCTTGCATTCTTTTATGAGGTTATCTGATGACTTTCATGCAATACCCAAAAGATAATAGCCAAGCCATCGATGAGAGCTATAGGAGGATCTATCTTGTATGCTCTATAAAAAGGTGAAAATAGACTTAAGAGGGTACCTATAGTAGCTACAAAGGTGCCCATAACAAGCTATAAAGTGATGGCCAACTATGTAGAAAATTCCCATAAAAACTTCAGGAATGCCCATAGCATCTTCAAGAAACCTATGTGAACAATTGGGATTTGAGATTTCCTTATCTTTGCTTCCATCTTCATGTTCCTATTTTTAGTTATTTTTGTTTTTACCCCTAAATAACCAATAAACTAGTTTTTTATTTAGGCACTTTTTATAGATCTAGGTAGCCAGCATGCTAGTTTTCTACCTAGAAACTGCCAACAACACCCAAAAATGGGTTTTTATTATTATATTTTATTGAATCTAATTACTATTTATAGTAGAATGTTTATTCATTAGTCTTGTCCAAGTCACCTAGAAATGTGACTTCTCAATGGAAGGTCTCATTCATCATACCAAAGGAGTGCAAAGATGTTTTCCTCTCCTTCAACTGAGTGTGGAATGGTGCTCTTGTTATCTAGTGGGGCAACCTGCCAAACCAAGACATCATTCTATCCATCTTATAACTACTACCTTATGTGAATAGTAAATTCTTCTTGAGTACATGGATTTTTGTACAATTTGAGTCTATGGCTTTTGACTAGTAGATATAATTTTACTAGATCAATGGTTTGGAGTTGAAGTATTCCATTGTCAAAAACATGCTCAATCTCAAAAGGACTAAGCCATCTAGTCTAGAGTTTACCCATGTGGTCTTTGTATTTAGAGTAAAAAAGAAGGGCCCAATATCTGGTATGGAATTCCCTAGTCTTAATGTGCATATCATGACATCTAATCCATTGCTATTGTATAAGTTCTATGATCTATAATGCCTATTATCTATATTCATCTAAGGCATTAAACTATAGAAGCCTTTCTTTTTGGGCTTCAGATATATCTATCCTAAGTTCTAGTGATGTCTGTAAGGTTTTGTGCTCAAATTCAATGGATAAGATAGGTTTATTTTTATAGACCAACTCATATGGAGTCAATCTTTTAGTGGTCTTCCATGTGATTCTATAAGCCGACATAACTTCAAAAAGACTAGCCTCCCAATCCTTACGAGATAGACTAACAGTCTTTGTCAAAATATTTTTTGACACCCTATTGGTGACTTGCACCTATCCATTAGATTATGGATGATATGGAGTTGATTTCTTATGCCTAATATCATATTGTTACACTATGGCATTAATTAAATTAGCAATGAATTAGGGTCTTTGATCAGTGACTATTTCACATGGCACACCATATCAAGTAAATATTTCTTCATAGAGGAAAACTACCACCTTCTCATCCCTAACATATGTAAGAACCTTGACTTCCACCCATTTAGTGACATAATCAATATAGATAGGGATGCACTCTTTGTTGTTGGATTTAGGATCAAAAGGTCCTAAAAAGTCTAGGCCCCACTTTTCAAATAGTTTAAGCACCATCTGAGGCTACAAAGACATTTCATCTAAATGTGTGAATCTCCCTATATGTTGACATTTATCACAATATGCCATATATCTTATTGCATCTTTATGGATTGAGGGCCAATAGTATCTTGTATTCAAAATTTTGATTGTTGTACACTTGGCTGCAAAATATCCTCCACATGGTTCATCATGGTAGGCTTTGAGGATATCTAGAACTTCATCTTCTCTGAGACATCTTCTAATGATAGAGTCAAGCCTACTATAGAAAATGAATCCAAACAAATATGAATATCTGACACTTTTGTGAATCAATGCTCTCCTTTGTTTGGGGAGGAAGTGCTATGAAAGTAACCCTATGATAAGGTAGTTAGCAATATCAACAGACCAAGGTGTGGTAAGAGTGAGAGAGAATAGGTACTCATATATAAATGAGTCATCCACTATGGTATCCTCTTCAGGGGTTTTCAAGCATGATAAAAATTTATCCACTCATTGTCCTTGGTAGGGTTATCAACAATGGTGATATCAAATTCTTGTAATAAGAGCAACCATCTTATCACTCTAGCTAGAATAGTTGGTATTTTCATAAGGTACTGAAAGGTTGCATGGTATGTGTGAATAAAGACTTGATACCCTATGATGTAGTGATGGAACTTGTTGATATCATAAACTACCACTAAGAACTCTTTTTTAGTAAATGTGTAATTTAATTTTGCAACCTATAGGTTTTTACTTATAAAATAGATGGCATAATTAAGTACTTCCTATTTTTGACTGAGCATAGCTTCAAGGGAAGTATCTGAAGCATCTTTGTAAATGTGGAAGGGAAGCTTCCAATCAGGACCATACATAATAGGGGTGGTGGTAAAAAATTCCTTCAATTGTTTGAAAGCTATATCATAAGTAGGAGTCTAGAGAAATTCAACATCTTTAGCTAGAAGGGTGAATATTGATGCTGCTAGTTTACTAAAATTATTGATGAATCTCCTATAGTAACCAGCATGGCCTAAAAAAATCCTAACATCTTTCTATTTTTGAGGAATTGGCAAGTTTTTGATGATGTTGATTTTTATAGGGTCAACATTAATTCCTGTAGTAGATATGTGGTGGCCCAAGATAATACATTCTATCATAAGCATGTATCATTTCTTATGGCTAAGAGATAGATGTTGCTCCTAAAATCATTACAACATTTTTTCCAAGTTGTTGAGGCATTCATAAAATGTCTCTCCATAGATAGTGAAGTCATCCATATAGATTTCAACACATTCATTGGCCATATTTGCAAAGATACTCAAAATAACCCTTCGGAATGTAGTCAGAGCATTACATATCCCAAAGGTAATACAACATAAGCATAAATACCCTAGGTACAAGTAAAGGTGGTATTTTCTTGGTCTTTAGGAGAAATTCTAATCTAGTTGTAACCACTGAAGCCATCTAGAAAGGCAAAACATTTCTTCCTTACTAGTGTTTCCAACACTTGGTCAATGAAGGGTGGAGGAAAGTGATCCTTCTTGGTTGTTGTGTTGAGTTACCTATAATCAATGCATACATTCCATTCTCCATTTTTATTTGGTACAATTACCAAAGGTGACACCCATTCACTATAAGAGGTAGGATATATAAATCTAGCAGTCAAAAGTTTTTGTAATTTCCTTTTGATGATTTTTGTAAGAGCTAGATTCATTTTACATTGTGGTTGTCTGATTGGTTAGCACTTTTATTTGATGTAAATATGATGTGTGCATTTTTTAGGGTTGATTCCTTGCATATCTTCATAATCCCATGAAAAAGCATGTTGGTTAGCATGCAACATGCTGACTAGGCATTTTTCCTCATTTAATTCCAACTTGCTATTAATAAGAAATGTTTTCCATGGAGATATTTTAATTTACTATGAGAGTGATTTCATTATTTCCATATTTTTAATGAATCTAGTTTAGCTGTAGCTATGAGGTAGAAGCTAGTGGAATGTTTCCTATATAGATACATGATAATTATCTAATTCCTAAATGCTGGAAAAGGGGAACTCAATACTTTACAAGTGGTTGAGATCTATAAAAGAAGTTTGGTAGTTATACTAAAAAATATTAGAAAGAATGGTATCTTCTTCCTGATCAGCCAATGTGCATGCATGGTCTATGGTAAATATAGGAATTAAGGAAGGTTGATCTACCTCCTCTTCTTATCCCATAATTTGGGATTTAGTGAAAAAAATGGTTATGCTAGGGGATAAATAACAAACTACTTACTGTGGTAGCCATTGGATATCATCATGTTACCTATTCTATAGCTGATGAAGGCATCTATTGTGGCAAGCCAAGGTCATCCCAAGATAATGGGGTATCCATCCAAATTATACCTAAGCTATAACACAATGAAATATATAGGATACTCCCAAGAATCTATGATAATGACAAGATATTCAATGATTCCCTTTGGTCTGACTGTAGACCTATCAGCTATTTACAACATTGTAGATGTGGGATGAATATTATTCAACTATAGTTTGTGCATAGTTTCAATTATCATTACATTTATTGTAGCACCCATGTCAATTAATGTGTTGGATAGATGTTGGTCATGGAGATGGACTGTTACTATTAGGCATCTAGGATTTGAATACTTCTTAGGTAGGGTATTCCCCAACATGATGTCTGCTAGCTGGCCAATCACATGCATAGTATTGGGATCTTTTTTCTTCCTTCCTAGTTTTTTAGACAAAGGTATCCAATAGCTTTGAAATATATGGGTACACATTTTATGGATTATAATAGAGGGATTTTGATGTAAAGGTTCTTAATCTATCTCATGAAATCAAACTCAGGTTAAATTATATGGTGTTGAAGGCTAAGTAAGATGTTCAAAAAATGGCGGGGCTATTTCATGAACAACTCTATGTGCTGGTTCAGAGAGTTCTTGAGGTGATGGTAGTGGATTAGCATGTTCTTATAGATTTAATAATTTAAATCCATTATTATGGGTGGTGTTGGGGGTGGTAGAACCTTTCCTGAATGAAGGTGAACTTCACTAATATTCATTGCATATGCTAGGTACCGAACAGGCTCAATACTTAATGAGATTGCATCAACTTATTTATAGGATTTTTTATGGGTTAGGTAGGTAGTTGGTTAGGATTGGTGTAGCTTTCTTATTGGGAATAAGAGTAGGAGGTTTTTTTTTGGTGGAGGACATCCTCCTAAATAGATACCCCATGGCTGGTTAGATCTCCAAGGTTGTTTCCACTAGTTTGTGAAGGGTGGGCCTTGGGGTGGTTGCCAAGCTTGCATCCAAGATGGGGATACATTTTTAGAGGTTACCAAGATGTGGTGGGGTATTTTTCTTGAGGTGGATATCAACTAGAATTAGGAGGTGGAATGTTCATCCAAGGGCTAGTCCAATTGGGAGTAGCATTTGCAAATTGTGAATTAAAGGAGGTGGAATTTGAAAAAGGTGGATTTTATCCCATACCTTGATAAGGTGGTCATTGACCCCATGGTATTCTTTGTGCAACATAGAAAAATTGATCACCATCTCTTCCTATAATGTGTAGCTCTACTATTTATATTCTTTAGTTGTTATGTGAACTACTTTAGCCCAAACCTCATGACATCTACAATCAACCTTTTTCTTCTTACAGTTTAGACAATAAATGGTCAAGGCTTGATCCAAAGCTGCTTGTTTTTGTGTTGAGTGTAAGCTATCTAGTTGGGTGAACAAATGGATAATGATATATTGTTTTATATCTTGTAATTGGTTACTAACCTCAATTTTTTATAGGCCCTTTGTAGCTACCAATGGGAGCTTACTGCCCCTGACTTTGTTTATGGTAGATCTAGAATAATTCTTGCTCAGCTCTTTGATATACGAAAATGGTAGGTGAAAAATATCCCATTTAATCATTAGGTCCAAGGCTTCCAGACAATATTCTTTGACTCCTTTTAGGAAGATGAGTTTCAAAGGTTCTTCTCCAAGTGCACTTTACTTGAATTTTTGTACACTGAACATGAACCATTCAACATAATCCTCCAAGGATTCATCCCCCTCCTGAGTCATCCTAAAAATATAATTTCTTCTATAACTTCTTCCTCTTCCATATTATTGATACTTGGCTAATAATTTATTTTTCATGTCCTCTCAAGTGTGGACCAAATTACTACCTAGTCCCATAAACCAAACAAGTGTTGAGTCTTTGAGAGTAGCCAAAAAAAGTTTCAATTTTTGTGCATCCTACCTATAGTTAGCTTATACAGAGGCTATCAAATTCCAAAAAGAATGTGTCTATGTCTTTTGATAATGTACGTCTAAAATTGGGCAAGGCTGAGGGTAGGATGTTTTTCATTTGTGTTACGCTTATTGCATTTGGAATATGAAATTCAAAAGTAACTATGTTTGGAGTCCCATTGTCTTCCAAAACATCTCCTTCTCTACTCATGATGGATTTTCCTATGATATGGATAGGAAAGGTACTTAGGATCTCATCCTCAAAATCTATGTCAATTCCTTGGTCAACATGATAATAAACATTTATTTGCTGATCCTCTTAGTTGCTACAGGTATTTGTGGTTCTTTCCCAATAGAAACTTGTGGCTTATTTGGTAGAAATATCCCATGAGAATCTCTTTCTCTCTACATAAATTTTATTCCACTCCTTTAGCTATCCTATCCCTTCCTACATAGAGTTAGTTATTTTTAATTTTTATGTGTTTCAAATGGGGTTGTTTCAGACCAATTTTTTTTAAAAAATAATGCAAGAATAAAAAAATGTTGAAATCAAAATAATAGGAATTGAAATTTTATTTATAGAAAGAAATAAAAATTAACTACTTAAAGTAGGAGAATTTATTTTAAAAATTAGGAAAATTTATTCTATAAAGTTGGCAAATTTATTCTATAAAGTAGGAAAATTTATTCTAGAAAGTAGGAAAATTTAAAGCACACTTTGCCAAAAATAAATCACTTTTGTAAGAAATAAGTTCTAAAAACAAGAGGTAAGTAAATTATGCACTATTTACTTCTATAAACTTAGACATATAGCATAAGATACCATAGTGTCCTCACTCGACTTGCCCGACTAGAATTATATGTCTAGGAACTTAGACATCTAGCATAAGACACTATAGTGTCCTCACTCAACTTACCTAACTAGGTAAATCAGTGTATTAACCAAAAATAAATTTTTAATGATTGATTTCAAAAACAATAAATAACACCCTCCTTGGCAAAGGTGCCAACATGTTGTGTAGACTAATTACCCAATGATTACCTGATTCACTAGTCTGATTAAACATTAATTGTTAACCTTGGGTGTATAATATTTTCAAGAGTGTTAGTACTATATATGCATTAGTGATTTAGAAATCAGCTTGCTTTTCAAGTTGTAGTACAATAAATTTATGCTAAATTTACCAGACAAATATATTATGAAATTGCTATGATAGAATTATAGAACTATTCCACACTTATGTATCACACATGCATCACACTTATATAATCAAACTTAATAGTAAAATCAACTTACATAACACACTAATAATTAAAGAGGGTTAGGATATTCAAAATGGCTCATTTTTAGGGGGGCCTTTCTCATTCAAAACTGAGCTCCAATCCTTTTTTGAGATAATTCACAAACTTCTTACAAATTCAACTTCTCATTACTCAATTCTGGATACAAAGGATATAGTAAAAATTTTTGCTATTATTTCCTCAAATTATCTAACTCATAATTTGATTTAGGTTCTAAATTTATATATAAAAGGTAGTTTATTAACTCTTAACCAAAAACATCAAACTAGAAAAGAATAAAAATACTTAGAAACTACCCTAGTCAACTTTCAAGTAGTTAGTAACTGAAGTTACTTGTTTTAGGTTTGACTGGGTTAGAGACAAGGCATATTATTTGCTATTTTATTTCCTTTTGTCTTTTCTTATTATCCTTGTCTTTACCATCTTTGGTAGCACATCCAATCTCTCCTTGAATATAGGGAATATGTACAATAATTATGACTCTTCCCAATCATTCATTTGGTTTTTCAAGATAGTTGGATGTGTCTACAAGGTCTCCTCAATAATGACTCTGATTTGCATAGTGGATGTGGGCACTCTTTATTAGTTACAAGTAACCTGTAGGTGAAACCTTCAGTTGTTATGGGAATTCTACAATGGTTGTATGTAACTTATAGGTAGAGCCTACAGTTGTTGTGGGCACTCTACACTAGCTATAGGAAATCTATAGGTGAAGCCTACAATTGATGTGGGTATTTTGTAGTGGCTATAGGCAACCTATAGGTAAATCTTATAGTTTCTATGGATACTTTTTAGTGGATATAGGCAACCTATAGGTGAAGCCCACAGTTACTATGGGTAACCTATAGAAGATATGGATTTAGTAAGAATCTATAGCTTTACATGACCCTTCAAATGCTTTTTAGATAATTAACACCAATATAATTCAATCAAAGAAAAGCATCAATGATTCCTAACATATCACTCACACACACACACACACACACACACACACACACACACACACACACACACACACACACACACACACACACACACACACACACACACACACACACACACACACACACAAATGAATATAAAAAATATAACTTCATTCATTCATTTACATTAGTGATAGATAATTATGAGATTTACAGGGAAAAATACATAAACTAAGCATGGATGAGGCTATAAAAGTAAGTAATTAGTGGCCTCATCAATACACCTATCACATGGATTACACATGATCTTGGCACCAAAGTCCACATAGTCTTCCTTGACCACTTCATAAGGCTTGAGAAATGGCTTTGAAATCCATGTTTATCTATATCCCCACAAATGTGGCATTAAATCCGACCCAAAATGTATGAGAACATTATCCAAGCCTTAAAATAAGGCAATGGAAGAGGGGATAGTATTTCCAACATATGGGATGAAGTGATAAGGTTTAAACCCATAATTTTAGGCCTTGGGAACACTATATATGTCTAAAAGCCTAATTTGTAAATTAATTCCAAGTTTTTGATGTGAGAGCTCCCTTGAGAAGAAGAGCAAGTAAGAAGATATCAAGGAAGAGCATTTCCCATACATGATATTATTTTAGAGACTTCTTAAAGGCAAAATATAGGTTATTTATGTCTAACAAAGTCATTTTTTGGTATAAATAATACATAAAAAGTGTATTTTACACCATTTAATAGATTGGTTCAAGTGATTTTTTAGACCTAGAGATGTAGCCCCTCAAAGCGTGAGCTCCATTGAAAAATTTAGTTTGCATTTTTATGCATTTTGTCAATTTATTGGTATGTTTCATTCAATTTAAAATCTAGTTTTTTATTATTATGACAACTTTTATGAATTTTATGAGAAATTGAGAAAAAGAGTTTTAAGTATTTGAAATTTGCAAAAATGTAAGTATAATTATAATAGTGCATTTCATATCAAGTTTGGTATCAGAGTAGTTGATTAGGGATATTTTAACATGGTTTTTAGAATTAAAATTATCTATTTTGCATGATAACTATGTCTAAGTCAATTTGTGGTGAAGGATCGCTTGAAGAATATAACCATATATTTTGTGCAAAATGTGCAAGTCAAGTCATGGATTATCCTAGAGGAGAACTAGAATCAGAAGCATCCTTCCATCAAGACTTTGTTGAGATGAAGATCATATTGGAATATTTTTATCATGAAATAAAGTTTTGAAGTGAAGGTAGACAAGAGGAAGAATTCTTAACTAGTGGTAAGGGTAAATGATAAGAATCTCCTAAATATCCTCCATCTAAACCTTCTCCTTCTTTATCTAATGATAATAAAATAAAATTTTCTAATTATGTATCTTTCAATGTTAAGATTAATTTTAAATATTATCTACCAACTTATAATGGAGAGCTTAGTGAAAAAAATTTGATAATTAGATCAAGTAGATAAAAGCATACTATAGGGTTTAAAATATTGATGATGAGGAAGATAAAATTCATCTAGCTACTCTTTTATTGGGTGGTACAAAACTCATTTGGTGGGAGACTAAGACACAACAGGATGTACTTAAGCATGATAAAATGATCTCTTCTTGGGATGCTTTTTTTCTACTAAATAAGAAATTCTATCCATTAGGCTATATACAACAAACAACTATGGATTGGAAAAATTTAACGCAAGGTAAGGGTCAAAGTGTAGAAGATTACAATCATGAGTTTAGAAAGATGGATTTGGTACTAGGCATTCCTCTTTACACTCAAGATACTCTTTTGAAATATATTAGTGGGTTACATAGTTATTTAAGGAATATAATCCTTACATTTAACCCCACTAATATTGATGAAGTTTATTTCCAAGCTACCCATATTGAATCAAGGGGTAAAGTGACTAAGGATAGGGAACACTTCATAAATAATCCAAGAAAACCTCCTAAAGGAAAAGGTAAATAAAAAGGAATGGGTAAGATAAAATACACCTCCAAGATCAATAAAGAGGATAGGAAGCCTTTTTCCTCTGATTTCAAGAGAGAAGGCCATGAATATTATAAGTGTTGGAAACTCCACCCAAAACATAGGCCAAAATGGTTTAGTAAAAAGAAAGGTAGGAAGACTACTACAATAATACAACAAGATCTTGGATCTGATTCTGGTGATGAGACCAAGGTCATTTCCATGGTCATGAAAGGTCCATATTCTTCCTCTTCAAGCACTAAATCTCTTAATACTTATTATTTTTTAGATTCTAAATCTATGCATAATGAAAATAAAATAAATGAGTTATTCCACATTAGATTGATTTCTTAACATACTAAGATAAATAATATTTTTGATAGTGTATCTCAAGATAATCTCAGTTCTGAAGAAGTTATGAAAAAATTAGGACTTGAAACAAAACCACATCCTAAACCATAGCCTCTAGGATGGGTATGTGATGATGTTAAATTTCAAGTCATCAAAACATGTAGGGTAAGATTTGTAATCACCTCTAAGTTCACTAACAAGTTTGAGTTATGTAGTTATAATTTATATTTGTGGTATTTTGCTTGGAAGTAATTATTTGTATGATAGAAAATTAATAATCTATAGGGAAGATAATAAATACTTGATTGTAAAACATAGGGTTGAATACATTGTTGAGCCTATCAGATAAAATCAAATTTATCACTTGCATCTATAGGACATAGGAAAAAGATTGTTAATGTTAGCAATAAATTTATACTCATGGTTGTAAAAGCCAAGGATGATGATAAATCCAAGGCTATATAAGGTTGTGATCCTAAAAATAGGAGTGAAATAGTTAAGATTATGCCTAACTATAATGATGTTTTTTAGGATCCATGAGGTTTCCTCTTAAAATAGATATACAACATCAGATACAACTACAACAAGATGCATATTAATATTGGCATGTATAAGATTTCCATGGTGGAGAATGAATATAAATAATCAAGTTTAAGAGTTTTTGGAGAAAGGGGTCATTCAACCAAACACTTCTCCATGTGGTTTGCCAATTATTTTAGTTCCAAAGAAAGATGGCACTTGGAAGATGTGCATAGATTTCTAAGCTTTGAACAAGATTATAGTTAAAAATCACTACCCTCTCCCTCTCATTGATGATTTGTTAGATTAGTTAAAAAATGTTGTTTATTTCACTAAGGTAGAATTAATAAGTGGTTATTTCCAAGTTAGAATTATTGAAGGTGATATTTAGAAAACTATTTTAAAAACTAAGCAAGGTGTTTTTGAATGACTTGTTATGCCTTTTGGGATTTGTAATGCACCCACCACATTCATGCAAGTTATTAATGATGTATTTAGGCCATTCATAGATGATTTTTTAATAATATACTTAGATGATATTTTTATATTTATTCAAACTTGGGAAGATCATGTAAATCATATTAGTAAAGTCTTAGAAACATTGTAAAAGGAAAAATTATATCTAAAGATGTCTAAATATAAATTTGGTAAAACATATTTAGTATAGTTAGGCTATGATTTAAGGGATAGTGAATTTAAAATTTATCCCTATAAAGTTTAATCCATAATGAAATGGCATAAGATTAATAATGTAACTAGAGTTAGAATCTTCCTAGGGGTAGTATAATTTTGGATGAAGTTTATTATTAACTTCTCATTGATCGCATCTCCTTTGAATGCTTTGACAAGTAATAAATAGGTATTCAGTGGGGAGGAAATCACTAAAGAGCATTTGAAATGATGAAATAAAATATAAGCACATCCCCAATGTTAGCACTTCCATACTTATAACAATCATTCGAGATTGAAACTGATGTATGTGATTATGCCATGGGTGTAGTATTGATGTAAAAGCATAAACCAGTGTGTTACCATTTATAGACCTTCATAATTATGGTAAAGAACTATATTACTTATGAAAAAGAGTTTTACTCTTTGGTTTAAAGTGTGAAAAATGGAAACACTATCTAATGGGTAAAGAGACAATCATTCATATGGATCACCAGCCTTTGCAATATCTCCAATCATAGTCAAAGTTAAAACAATCAAGGCACTTTTATTGGATGGGATTTTTGCAACACTTTCATCTCATAATAAGATATAATAAAGGTATACAAAATAAGGTAGTTTATATTCTTTACCACTTATTGTATCATATATTCTATTGTAGCATAATTCTTTGATGCATGAACGTTATAAGGAAGAAAATTCTAGATATGTTGATTTTAAGGATGTTTATGAAGATCTAACCCATTGTAAGTAGGTATAATAATTATACTATCAAATGAATGATGTATTATTGTATCATCTTGGTAAGATTTTAATTCTACAAGATGAAAGAGTCTATGTGATTATGGAAGTACATACTTCTCTTGTTTCAGGTCATTTTAGAAATGGGAAAATAGTTGCATAGTTGAAAATATTTTGTTATTGGCCTTAGATGTATGAAAATAAATCCAAATATGTAAAATGTCATATTTTTGTGCCAATAAAAATTTTAGTAACAAGAAGTTAGGCTTTTATACCCCACTTACTATACCAACCCATCCATGGGAGAGTGTTTTTATGGATTTTATGGGTGCCTTGCCTATGTCTATAAATAATCATGACAATTTATAAGTGGTTGTGGATAGATTTAAAAAAATGTGTGTTTTGGTGTCCTATAAAAAGACTATCATGGGATAAGAAATTTCACATTTGTTATTCAAAAATGTTGGGTTCATTTTGGTTTACCCACATCTATTATTTTTTATCAGGATTATTGGTTCATGAGGAAATTTTGGTCAGATTTATGGGACTTGATGGAAACAAAACTCAAGAAGAGCATTGTATTTCATCCACAAATTTATGGTCAAATAGAAATGTTCAACCATATAGTGGTTCATTTACCCTAAGGGTATTGTAGTAAACATCCCAAGATTTGTGGTGAACACTTGTGTTATGTGCAACATGCTTATAATCATGTCATACATTCTTATATAGGTAAATCTCATTTTGATAATTATTATGGTTATTTGACTAAGTATCCATGGGAATTTGATTTTAAATAATAATTAGTATTAATATAAGTAAGTATGAAGACAAAACCAATAGTTTCATCTAGAAGGTCCAATCCATTCATCAAGCTATCTAAGAGTAGTTGGAAAAGATCCAAGACAAGTACAAGGATAGCCATGATAAGCATTAGGTTGATCATCACTTCCAAGTTGGTAATCTATTTTTACTTCACATAATAAAATAATGTGTCAAATGTGAAGGTAAAAATATCAAACCAATCAGGTATGTCCCATTTATTATTATGGAGAAGATTGATAATAATGTTTTTTAGTTAAAACTAACACCTTACATGTAGATGTATTTAGTTGTAAATATTAAAAAAATAAATTTTTATGTGTATACACATAATATTTTAAAACTTTATCAATTACTAATGCTTTTTCTCTTGTAGGAACCTAATGAGTCTCAATCTATCTGAGTGCATAACTTAAAGGGTGCAATGAGAAAGGGGTGGGAAAACCATTGATGCTTTAAAGTATTATTTTCCCTATACTACCAATTTATATCTACACAACCATATCTTAAAAACACTCCCATAATCTTTGCCTCCTCTTTTACACCCCCATCTATTCATTTTCCACTTTTATTAACCCCTTCCTAAGCCTAAAAACCCTTTCGATGGTTTACATTACACTATTATGTTGGAGATTTGTCAATGATGTCATAGTGATATCATGGAGGTGTCTTAGTGAGTGGATGAAGTTTTTTGATAGCCTAAGTAACAAGATAAAGTGTGAAATATGCTTATTCTAGTGTACTTGAAGTTGGCTTGGTTGATCTTCAATTTTAGCATGATTATAGATGTTCAAGGATGAGTATGGTGATTGGAGCATGTGCAAGAGGTCCCTAAGATGTTATCTATGCTTGGAGATCTTGTGTGCATAAGTGGAATTAATTAGGTAGTCCATAGTTTTCATCTAGATAGTTTGGCTTTAGTGGTAGAAAATTTGAGTAGGAAGTTTGATGATGTCACCATTACCATGTGTGGATGATTTAGGAGAAAATGGTCACATAGGTTTGTTTAGTTTTATTCCTAGTTCTTATGTACCAAATTTTAAGTCATACATTGAAGCACATTCAAAGATATTAGGGTGAAAAGTTGGTTTCTTAGATAAAATTCACTAAGTTCCCATACTTAGCCAAATTTGCAAAAGGTTCAAGCAAAACTAAGTAAGCATATTGATGATGTTAGCATTCACATCTATAGAGGTGTCTAGATAAAATGACCATATTGGTTTTTTTTATTTTTGTACCTAGCTTTTATTCTCTAAATTTTAGATCATGTGATGAAGCACATCAAAAGATATGCATGTGTAAATTTGGGCTCCTAGGTAATTTGACTATGTTTTCCCATACTTCGCTAATTTTACAATGTGGTAATAAGATTCAAGTGATCACTTTAATGGTGTTATATCTTGCAATGTGAATGTGTCAAGAGACACTGATCATATAGGTTTATTAAATTTTGAGTATAGATGATTTATGATAAATTTTAGATCATGAACTAAAGCATGACAAAAGTTATGTAGGAGCAAAGTTGGTCTCCCAGATAAGTTCTACTCATAGTTGGCTCTATGATAGAAGATTTTGAGAAGTCATTTTAATGGTGATATATATTGCATGCATGAAGGTTCTTGGAGTAGTTTATTATATTGATAGATTCTCCTATGTAAGGAGATAATATGATCCAAAATTGAGATAATGCATCTAAGAATATAATAAGTTATGAAGATTCAAAAATGGCCACTCAAGTAGATAAGTAAGGTTCCCATAATCATTTTTACACAATTTAAAGTTCAATCAAGATCGATGGTGCACATTTCTCCAAGAAGTCAAGAATCAATGAGATGAGGATAGGTGCATGATTAATGACTAAGCAAAGGTATAGAATAAATATCTAATAGAAATTGGGTGTTCATATATATTGATCAAATGGTGTGAGCTAGATGATAAAGAATTTATTGATCTGTAGAGATTGATAGAGTGCATTGAGTCAGAGTTTCAAGATTGTAGGAGATGAGGTCAACTATCATATGTTTAACATTCAGATTTAGTGGACTATACGTTAACATTTGGACAAGTTCAATGGTGCATACTTGATTTAAATTTGAGAGGACATGAGATGCAAACATAGTGTTTGAATTTTAACTGTAATCATTTGCATTAAAATATTTGAATTTGTAAATTAAAACTAGTGTCTGGTTTTTGGGGTATAAATTTTGATCTAGGATGAATTTTCTCATGCTATAAAAATCAAAATGGTAGAGGACTCCAAGGTGCATTTAAAAATATTGATTTAAATATTTGGAAGTGTGTATAGTCAAATGTATTAATGTTCAAATTTGATTGTGTTTTCGTGCTTGTTTTGCAAGTGACCCAAGAAGAGTAATTAAGCATATATATTTATTATTTATATGTCTCTTGATGAATTAGAAATTGGGGAGTGTTGCAAAAATTAGATGAGAGTGAAGATAATGACTCAAAATATGATCATGATGATGATGGTCCTACTAAAGATGAATCTATATTCATGGATAAGGAAGGAAGTTTCTCACATTAGAAGGAGTCTACTTGGAGTGATTCAAAAAATGATGAAGATGAGGTGGATAGTGAGATTATATTGATGAATGATCTTAAAGAACTAAATATTGAGAAGAAGATCAATAAGAAGATGAAATATAAACTCAAGGATGATGAGTAAAAATTTAGTATGTATGAGGTAATAATAAATGAAGACACCAAGGAGCATGAAGATATGATCAAGCATCTCAGTTGTCAATTGGAAAATTTGTCTACAAGACTAAAAGTTAAAGAAGATGAATGTTCAAGGTATGTTTCTAAAAATAAGACTTTGAAATATGAGTTAGAAAAGACATCTAGTAAGGTGAAGACATTTATGATATTTAAAAAGAGATCATATGATCTAGACAATATTCTAAGAGTCAAAATCATGATAGTGATAGAACTAGTCTTGGATATGAAGAAGAAAAAAAGAATGAAACTAAAGACAATATGAAGACTAATGTGTACTAGGATAATTAGCCTTTGAAGACAAATCATTAGATAAATAATGATGGTGAAAAAAGACTAAATACAAATCAAATTAGACAACTAAATGCCATGAGGTATGCAAATTTCAATGGTTACTGCTATACTTTAAATTAGTTTGGGCATAGAGATAGATAATGTAGAAGACCTATTGAAAATGAGTTTGCATGACACTATGATGGGGGTCATTCAGTAAAAAGGAGTAAGCAAGGTTAAGTAATTCAATTGTATTAATGAAGGAAAGGTAAGTCTTCTAAGCTAAGCATTTTCTAGATAAGGAAAGGAAAGGTAAGTCTTCTTCAAAAAGAGAAGTTTGTTTTAGTTGTCATGACATTGGACACATTGATAGTTTTTGTCTGAATAAGGTAAGATCAGTTGAGTTCCCTTCAATAAATGTTGTGTGCTACAATTTTTTTGACATAGGAAATATTTAAATATTTTTTCTAAATATAGAAAGTCAAAAAGATCTTCTTGAAAAAAGTATGGTATGCTTCAATTGTGAATAGAGAGGTCATATTGCTCAGTTTTACAAGAAATGGCCTACAAGTCATAAAAGGTTCAATTAGGATCCAAGAATATAAGGAATAAGGCAAGTTAACTCATGGAATCCAAAGGTGATAATTATAAATAATGATTATTTTATAGGTACAAGTAATCTATTTGCTATGGTGGAGAATGCTTCAGAAATTGAAGAGTCCCAAGAGGTCTCATTGTCTTCTCATGTTGAGAATGAAGAGACTAAGCTCAATGAGTAGACCAAGGTACTGGTTGAGGCTACTTATAAGTTAAGTATGGATCCAAGTGAACATCCTATTGTTTTTGAGAAATATTCATGAAAATAACATTAACTATCTATACCTAGTGATGAGGTTCTAAGTTACAAGGAAGATTCTATAGATAAAAAGGTATGTCATGAATCTATGTTGTCTCCATGTATTGTCAATCTAATAGTAAAATAAAAGGAGGATGTTGTAGTGGTTGAGGAATTTATTTATTTTAAGCCTAAGAAGAAGAATAACTATAAGTATCATATGACCAAGGAGGAGAAAGAATATGAGGAGTTGTGGGCAAATCTTGGCTTCATACCATGGTAGAGCATTGTGGTATAGAGGATGTCTCTATCTATGCTTCTTAAGAGACTCATTTTAGTGGAGAATTAAGTGTTTTTGGGGTGTTATTGAGATGGTTATATAAGACTAGAGTTGATTATTCTTAGTTGGAATAGGTATGTCCATGTGAGAAATATGTTGAGGTGATGTCATGATGTTGATAATTGTATATGGAGTAGTCTACAAGGTCAGATTGAATGTTCCCATATGACAAAGGAGGATTTGTGTTTTATCAAGATGATATTTTTTCATATAAATTTATATTGACCTTATTATATAATTTTCTAGGTACTTTTATGATCTGAAGGTATGTTAAAGTCAATTTAGAGATTTTTGTTAAGCTCTTTGGTTTCTTAGTTTGTGCTTAAGAACTTATAGGTCCTAAAATGGGTTATATGAATTCAAGGTTCCCAATGGTTTGGAAGATCAAATATTGGTCCAAAAGTGTGTAATGGTTGTCTCTAGGTGTATAAGAAGTTGCAAAGGTAGACGTTGACTGGAAGGTGTTGTGTTGACTTTGTTTGTTTTAAGATTCTAGGGTTTTGGGCTCTACTTAAAAAGTGGTTTGATTTTTGATTTGAGGTCTGAGGATTCATAATATGTCAAATAGGAAAAATGGGTTATCAAATCAATCTTCATATATATTTTAAGGTTTGTGGTTCTCAAGTTATTCAAGTTTTTGTCAAGTTGGAGGCCTAATTGGGAAGTAAGTTTGTGAAGAAAGTATGTTGTAGAGGATGAGATTGTTGTTGAAAATTGGTGTTCCTTAGGGGAAATATGAGAGTACTATATTTATGAATTTTTAGGTCCCAAAGATGTATCTACTAAAATATGAGGGCTCTTCAAGTTCTAGGTAGGGTTAAAAGGAGTCTAAAATAGGCCTAGCATGAAGAAGAGTGTTTTTTGCTCAATTACTCAAAAAGATCAAGGTATGTTTGTTTCATGGAGAGTTATCATGTTTATTGAGAGAATTTTTCTTGTTTGGTGAATGGCATGAATTTTTTTTTTTGGTCCTTATGGTAGATTGAGAGAGAAGGCTAGTAAGCTTATATGTTGGTTCCTCATGGTGTACAGAGATTTGAAGATGCTCGAGTGGTGAAATTTATTATAAATATTAGGGGGAGTCCTTATCAAATGTATCTTGGTAAGTTTAATCATATTTTAGTTTTTTTTGTGTTTTTTATTCATTGGTTGCAGTGCTTGGTTGAAGAGAGTATTGACATCAAGTAAGAGGAAGTTGTCAAGACAAGCAAAAGTAGGCTCAAGGTACGGGGGAGCTTGTATCATATTTATAAGATGGTCCTTTCCTATTTATGTTATTTTTAGTTCCTTAGGAATAAGTTGTTCCCACTTTTTCATTGTGTCAAAGGGGGATAGATTTTTTATTGTGGGAGTGCTTGAAGAGAGATAAGGTGAGTTGTATTTTGCTATATATGATGTTTGTTGACATCAATGATAAAGGGGGAGATTGTTGGAGATATTTCAATGATGTCATGGTGATATCATGGAGGTTTCCTAGTGAGTGGATAAAGTGATTTGATATCCTAATTACTAATGATAAAGTGTGTAATGTGTTTGTTCTAATGTGCTTGAAGTTGGCTTGGTTGATCTTTAGTTTTGGCATGATTATAGATGTTTAGGGATAAGTATGGTGATTGGAGCATGTGAAAGAGGTCCATAATATGTTATATATGCTTAGGATCTTGTGTACATAATTGGAATTAATCTATTATTCCATAGTTTTCATCTAGATAGTTTAGGTCTAGTGGTAGAAAATCTAAGTAGGTAGTTTGATGACATCACCATTACCACATGTGGATGAGTTAAGAGAAAATGGTCACATGGGTTTGTTAAGTTTTATGCCTATTTATTATGCACCAAATTTCAAGTCATGAATCAAATCATGGTTAAAGATATAAGGGTGAAAATTTGGATTCTTAGACAAAATTTACTAAGTTCACATACTTAGCCAAATTTGCAAAGGTTTCAAGTAGAGTCGAGTAAGCATCTTGATGATGTCAGAATTCACACTGTGGAAGTGTATGGATAAAATGACCATATGTTTTTTTTTCATTTTTGTGCCTAGTTTATATGGATTAAATTTTAGATCATGTGACAAAGTTCATCAAAAGATATGCATGTGCAAAGTTGGGCTCCCAAGCAGTTTGACTATGTTTTCCCATACTTAGCCAATTTTGTAATGTGGCAAGAAAAATTGAGTGAGCATTTTTATGGTGTTATATATTATACATGTGAAGGTGTCAAGAAAAAATAATCATATGGGTTTGTTCAGTTTTAAGCATAGATGATTTATGATAAATTTGAGATCATGAACTGAAGCACAACAAAAGCTATGTAGGAGAAAATTTGGTCTCCCAGACAAGTTATAAGCATAGTTGGCTCTACGATAGAAGATTTTGAGAAGACCTTTTAATGGTGATATATCTCACACGTGCAAAAGTTCTTAGAGAAATTTTTTCTATAGATAGATTTTACTATGTAAGAAGATCATATTGTCCAAATTTGAGATCATGCATGTAAGTGCAGAAGTAGATATTAAGGTTCAAAAATGTCTAATCAGGTAGATAAGTAAGGTTCCCATACTTATTCATTTCTGCACAAGTTAAATTTTAAGTAAGATCAATGGTTTGCATTGCTCCAAGAATTTAAGAAGTAGATAAATGAAGATAGGTAAACAATGATTAATGATTGATAAAAGGTATAGGATAAGGATCTAATAGTGAGTGGGTGTTCATTCAAATTAATTGAATGGCGTGAGTTGTATGATAAAGCCCTGACTGATCCACAAAGATTAATGAAGTGCATTGAGTCAAAGTTTCAATATTGCACGAGATGGGGTCAACTATTAGATGTTTAACATTTGGATTTGGTAGACTATGTTAAAGTTTAAATAAGATCAATGGTGTGTAATTGATCTAAATATGAGAGGACATGAGATTCAAGCATAGTGTTTAAAGTTTAACTATGACCATTTGTATTTGAATATTTGAATTTGTAAAAGAAAAATCAATGTCTGGTTTTTAGGATATAACTTTTGATCTAGGACAAATTTGCTCATACTATAAAAAGAAAAGTGATAAAGGATTATAAGGCACATCTAAAAATATTTATTTGAAGATTAGGAAGTGTGTATAGTCAAATATATTAATATTTAAAGTTGACTATTTTTTGTGCTTGTTCTGCAAGTGACTTGAAAAGAGTAATTGAGCTTATATAGATATTATTTTGATGTCTCTTGATGAATTGGTTATTAGGGAGTGTTTTCAACTCCATGAGGATGCATTGTGTTGATTTTGGAGGTATGATTAATCTATCATGAGTATAAATAATTATTAATAAGTTGACTATGTATTCATTCATGATGTTCTTATACACCAAGTTAGTGTTTGAGTTGTTTGAGTATACACATAGGTGAGCTAAGTTGATTATGATCATTTGAGGATGTTAAAGGGGACATAAGGAGTGGATCCATGTATTTGAAAGTGGTCATGTGTTCTTTTTTTCTCTATGGTGTGTTAAATGGGTGAATAGGTCTCCATGAGACCTATAAGAGCTACAAGGGCCTTATTAAAAGGTGTATCTGCTTAAGGGTGACCCATAGATGCTATGACTGACCTATGAAGATAGTATTGAGTTGTGTCTTTGTGTGAGAGATGCCTTAATGGCTAAGGTATGCCTAATGGTCAACCAAGGTGTTGATTATCAAGTATGCTCTATAAATAGTGAAATCAAATATGGTGATTTCTAGACTTGTGAGGGAGAGACTTGGGAGATTTTTGAGAGAGACTTATACGTGAGAGAGTTAGAGAGTGAAGGAAAGAAGAGGAGAATGAGAGTACCTAGCTATTGGGTTAATGAGTAGAGGAGATTAAGGACTATGTATATGATTTATAGGTTATGTTTCTAATGATAGTATAGTGTTATTGTAGTTTGAAGTTATGTGAAAAGATCTGAGTGTGCATATGAGGACTATTTGAGTGAATAAGGAGAGAGATTGTGGCATGCCTATATGAGAGGCCTGTATGAGTTGGAGAGAGTTTTTTTAAATTTTTAGATAATCAGAGGTCCATCATCAGGTGTTGAAGACATTAATTCTAAGGTAGAAGTGTTCTTTTCAAGGAGGGTCAAAATGATTTAATCTTCCTTAGGGGTAGTTTCTCTTTGTGAAATAAGATTTCAATAAAGACATTTGGTTATAAGGACTTGACAAAATAGGTTGTCAAAAGGACTTGATTATCTTAAGTGTAGGTGCTCCTTGTAGAACTATTATTTCACTAAAGGCCTTAGGTTAGAAGGAATTGACCAAGGTTCTTTATTAGAATGACTTGACCAGTCTCATTTTTGTGATCATATTATAGGATAGTAGTTCATGCGTTATAGGATTATCTAAGTATAGGTGATCCTTGTAGAACTATTGTTTCATTAAAGGCCTTAGGTTAGAAGGACTTGACCAAGGTTCTTGATTAAAATGACTTGATCAATCTCTTTGTTGTGATCATATTATAGGATAATAAGATTGAAAGTGGATTTTATTCCCCAAGAGGTTTTCTGACATAGATCTTGTGTTGTGTATGTGATCTTGCATTATGTTCATTATTCATTACTATGAATGATCTGTATGCTTCATGAATGATTATATTAAATGCTTAATTATTTTCAAGGTCTGGAAATTGAATTGGATTGTTTGCCACCACTGATTCACCCCCTGCCCCTCAGTGAATTTTAATTCTAACATGTTAGCCCATCAACCTTGTACTCTAATTGATAAAACTTATTTAGGGTTTAGGTCAGCCCCTAACTAACCTAGACAAAGACTTAATTTATTTTTATCAATAAAAATATAAAGTTGATTGGGCTGACTCTATCAGCTAAATTTTCAAAAATATTTAGGGTTAGGTTATACTATATATACACATTCATTTCACCATTTATTAGAGATAACAAGAGTTAATTATTCATTTGTGATTCTTTATATTTTTCTCTTCTACCATTCTACTTGATGAGTTATACTTAGGGTTTTTACTTAGAGAAGAATCTTATCTTATGGAAAAGTCTTGGATGATTTGGCATTGCTTAGTGATCCTTACAAACCACAAAAACCTTTTGTGAAGCACATTTGGCCAAGGGAAAGATTGAATATCAATGGGTTTGTCTTCAAGGTAAGTATCTCTAATTTTACTCCTCTATTTTAGTAGATAGAAGTAGCATAGTAATGGCTTTTGAATATATTTCTCTCTCCATGCATTAATGTTTTACATATACATAGCTTAATTAAGATTATCTTATACATGTTTACTAACCCCCATTTTAAGACACAATATTTGATGAGCACTAGATTAGATTTTGATTTTCTTTATCATTTACTTTATGAATAATGAAAACATATGACCTAGCTAGGGTTATTGCATAGTTTTGCTTGATTGGAGGATTTAGAACCCTCCCTAGTGATTTTATTATGATAAGAAATCCCTTGACTAGGTTTATTGGATCCATCTTGGTCATCTTTGACTATATAATGTATCAAAAATGTGAAGTGTAAGTAGGATTTATCTTAAGTATATATAGTTTTATAGATAAAACTATGTCAAAGTTTTTAATAAACATTTTGGTTCACACTCCATGAATCATCATCACGATGAGAGAATGAAAAAGATAAGATTACAGACTTAGATCACCTTTTTATATATAAAAATAGAGCCCATTGATGTTAGTGAGTCAAGTTAGGTAGAAAAGGAGGGGAAGGATGGAATTGAGAAAATAATTTTTTAAATAAATAATATTAAAACTCAATAAATTTATTATTAAAAATCCATAATTTTTTTAAATCTATAAATTATAAATTACAGATTAACATTGTGAACTAAGAGTTGTAAGTTTGAAATTGTAGTTAATTTAATGTAATTTAAGAAATGAATTAAATTATTAAAAATAATAAATTGAATTCATAATCTTATAATATGATTTTATAATATTTTCTATTTTATTTGGATTAACAAAAATAATTAAAAATTAAATATTACCAAATTTTAAATTACAAATTTGTCCATTTACTTTATTAAATTATAAATTAGAATTTAAAATAAAATAAAATAAAATGAAGTTTTGAAAAATGGATATTATAATTAATTAAACTTTTTTGAGATTGCAGTTTGTGCATTGTGATTTATGAAATAAATAAATTATTATAAATAAACAATATAAATTTGTAATCTAGTAATCTTATTTTAAATGTTTGATAATTCTAAAATTCCTTATTGTGTTAGAATTAATGAATATAATTTAAAAATTATAAATTACTATTACCAAATCTACATAACCCTCTACTAATTATAAGTAATCAAACTCTTAAATTGAGCATTATAAAGAATAAATATAATATCAACTGTAAATTGGAAAATAATTCAAATTCTAAAATTCCTTCTTATATTAGAATTAATGAATATAATTTAAAAATTAAATATTATTACCAATTACATATAACCCTATACTCATTAGATATTATTAAAATTTTAAATTAAGAGTTATGAATTATAAATATAATAACCATAAACTAGAATTATAATTCCAGTTGTAAATTATAGATTACAGCTATAATTATCAAATGAAACTTATTAAGAATGTCCCTATATTCAATAATGATAATTTAAAAAAAAATTGATTACACTTTAATGAATTAAAGGGAAAGGGGAAAATGCCAAGAGGGAAAGTGAGCTCGTCAACATTTTTTGATCATGTTAATGATAGGTTTCTAGGAATGGTTCAATTCCAGTCCACCGTCTTTGTTGAGGTTATTACCAAATTTAAAATTTTCAATGGCCTCTCTTAGATGAAATTTAAAATGATTATTCTCTATGGCTAGAACCTTAGTATCTTTAACATAAATGTGATGTCTTTTTTGAAAGAATGTTTTGCTAGGACTGACTTGATTAACTTTTCCTTGTTGATATCAACTACATGTTTATTAACTCTTGTGTTGATGAAACTAATTGTCTAAAATCAATTTTATAGACACCACTCTTAAGAGTAGGCTCTAATATGTCTTTAGGTGACTTGAAAAGGTTTCTAAGATTTTTGTGGGGGAGAAAGGTTGTGTGGATGTTGTTGTTCCTTAATAATTTGGAAATTTTATCGAGGAACCCTTCCACATAAGGGAGAAAGGACGTAGGATGGTTTAAGGTGCCATCCTAAATTTTAGGTCTAGCGAGAGAGTCCTTAGCTAAATTGAACATTTTAGTGATCTATTTGACTATGTAGATATTTAATTTAAACACTTTAAATAAGTGTTTAAACTCATCCTCTAGATGTTCCTCATCACAAATTATAAAATCTCTAGTGGCTAAGGTTTTAAGGACACCTATTTTTTGAGATGGGTGGTGGTGGGAGTTTTCATGAAGGTAAAGATCAGTGTGGGTACACTTGTGATAGATAGTATGGGAGAAAGTACCACCTAACTTCTTGGATATGAGAACATCTAGAAAGGAAAATTACCTTTGGATTCTAACTCTTTATGAACTTGATATATCAACCATTTTATTCAAGTGAGTGTGGAATGCCTCTAGGTTCTATAAACCATGAGGTCATTTGACATGGGTATCATCTATGTATATTTTCCAATAAGTGGGTTTTAAAGGGAAAAGGTTGAGGGCAAGGTCTTAAAAATATTCTGTAAACAAATTGGACATAATAGATGAGAGAGGAAATCCCATTGAAACACCCTCTTTTTGTTTGTAAAAAACCCCTAAGAAAGAAAAGAAAGTAGCTTTCAAACATAATACAACTAGAGAGGTGGTTTCTTCATCCACCTGATTGCCAACTATTTTAATGGCATCAGTAAGAGGAATCTTGGTGAAAAGAGACATGACATATAAACTCACTAGGATCTCCTCATCTAAGACTATTTTATCATTGATAAAGTCAACTAAATCAGAGGATTATTTAATGAAGAGGTTTTACCTACTAATGGTTTTAACTTATTGCCAGGAAGGTAACTAAGTCATAAGTGGGGGAGTTAGTGGTATCGATAATCGGTCTGATGGGGATCCCCTCCTTATGTATCTTAGGGGAACCATAAATTCTATGGGTGATGGATCTCTTGGGAAGAAGACATTTTTTAATGTTGTCATATAGGGAAGATTGGTTAGTGGTTTTACTAACTAACCTAGTGACTTTGGAAATAGGGTTAGAAGATAAAATCCTATAACTCCCACTATTTTGTAAGTGGTCTAGCATTTTGGAGTTGTAATTTGAATTGTTTAAGACAACATTTTCATTACCTTTGTTAGCTTTTGTGATGATAATATTATCATTACTATTAAGGTTGTTCAAGGTGATCCATTCTTCTCTAGAGATGTTTCTTAAGGATTTATCTTCTCCAAGATAGGATTTATTCATACATCAGTTGCATTTTCCTTTGTATACATTTTGGTGAACCTAACATGAATCTAACCCTTGTAGGTTTTCTTTCATGCCATCATTTTATCATCATATTATATCTATATATATTTATAGTACTATATCAAACCAGTCAGTATAGTTCAAACTTTATGTGTGAAAGTTTAACACATAGTCACTTGAAAATGACTCTATTCTATATGTGTAGTTTTTAACCAAATATAGGTTATTGGATTGACCTATTAAACACAATATTCTTCTTCAATTCTAGATTGGCACACATAGTCAAACTAGTTGACTCTATCTATTATTCTCTTCTATCAACATATAAATATGCAAACATAATCGAATTGGTTGATTCTATTCATCATTTCTTCTTCAGCATATAAGGTTTTTTAAAACTTGGTCAAACCAATCAACCCAATTAGTATAATTTTGAAACAACATTTGAGCTTCACAACATAAAAGTTTGAAATCTAAAATGTCTTTAAGCTTATCAATGTTCCTTCCTTTCTCTCTTTGTCATTTTAGTTCTTATTTCAGTACTATTTTTCACAAGTTTACAATCTATAAAACTATATCCTTATATCCAATTGGATCAACCTATTCAACATAGTTCTATAGTCTATCTTATATCTAGAAGACATAGTTGACCTATTTAGCTATGTTTTTATAGACTTTGCTTCGACAAAATAGTAGGAACCCAGTTGACTCTTTTATGTACTATTTGCATACAATGTCACCTAAACCAACATTGTATTATTCTCAATCAAATAATTAACATATATTTGTTAGTAATTAATTCACCTTTCCTTTTCAATTATCTAAATGCTTAGAGTAACTCATATAAATTAAATAGGTGGATTTTCAATTTACCATTTTAGTCATAATATTTTTCTCTTTTGCACACACTAAAACATAACTTTATATTCAAAAATCATTAAACATTTATCTTCCAAAGGCCTGCCTACTTAGATTTTATCACCAAGGGGGAAGCCAACTTGGTTTTATAGCCAAGTATAAATACATGGTTGATGGTATATATTGACAAAGCACTTGACACCCATATCACTATGGGATTGTGAAGTGAGGGGGTAGGCCCTAATACCAAGCCAATACCATCACCAATATATATCCCTTTCAACCCAAATGTCCTAAAACTAACCTTAGATTGATTTCTACTTCCTTATTTCAGCCAACTTTCCCATCACATTAAAATTAAACTTTATTATGTCTTAATAACAATTATGATGACCAACTAGTTAGAATTTACTTTTTAGTTGTTTCTTTCTCTTTGATCATTGTATGTTGTATTATAAAACTTGTATTGGCCAGCATTGGTGTAAGGCTTTTGCTATATGTTCCAATTGGATTAGTCACAGTGATCCAATTTTTTGTGTGCTTACTTTCATTTTTCTTCAAAAGTATCTTACAACATTTTCCTCTATTTTATAACACTATCATTATGGTTGATACAATATCTTATAGATTGTTTATAATTTTTACCTATAGTACACAACTAACCTATCCAACTATGTATCCTTATCTTCTTATTATGTTCCTTATTCATCAGTACATTATCGACCCATATAATTGTTTATCCTTCTCTTTCTATTTTATGAATTTATTTACATAACTTTATCAACCCAATCGACTATGTACTTGTTGGCCTAATTTGTTCTCTATTTGGCTAACTCTATCCCTATTTTTCACTCTTGTTTCCTAATATCATATTCATTCATCAAGCATCATGAAATCCCTTATTATGATCTTCTTGAATAACTTTAAACCATTTAGAAACTATATGGGGTGCTCTTTCCTTATTCTCTTTACTTCCTAAGAGGATCCTTACTCTTGGGGTGCGTCTTCTCCTCCCTCATATTTAGATTACAACATGGTTTAAATCACTCCACATGATGATATTGGTCGATCAAATCTCCCTCATATTTAGATTAAAATATGGTTCAAATCACTCCACAAGATGATATTGGTGGATTAGATTCTTTTCATACCTATCAAGACAATTCCCATCTTTAAACATATCACCACAATATGGATGAAATTGACACCAGTCTATCCAATAACCCCATATGGAATCCACCTCCTAATAACCCTCCCCCTAACACTAATTTAGGGAGTACTACTACAAAAACCAATCCACCAATTAATACCACTCAAATTCATACACAGATAGTGTAACAAATAAACTTAATGAAAACATCTAACACCTCCTAAATGATGCAACTACAACATCAATTGATCAACATGGCTAATCAACCTTCTATTCTTCCCCCTCAAAAAATACAAATTTTATTCCTCCACATCTTAGAGATGTTGTGGGGAATGTCATCCCCTAACCTATCATGCACAATAATATGATTCAATATATTTGAAATGAACCTTTATCCCCTTTCATTTTTTCTATTGATATTGGTAATATATATCCAACTATTAAATATGATGGGAATAAAGACCCTACATCTTTTATTAAGGCATTTTGAAATCTTTATGAGGAGTGGCTCCAAACTAATACTTTCACCACAACTAAAATCTTAGTCAAAACTTTCATCAAAAATGTATTGGAATGGTAAAATCAACTTCCCTAATATTCTATATGGTAACTAGAGGATTTAGTCAATCCTTTAGTTAAAGAGTTTCAACATAATGAACTTCCCAAAAATTTCTTTAGCCATTTCATCAAAGCTAAGCAAACTCCCACTGAATCATATAATGATTTTATGAAATGATGGAAATATCTATCTCACAAGGTCAATCATAACATGATCGATGATAATTTGTTTTAACTCTTTATAATAAAATTAATTCCTTCACTTCAATATAAGTTTTGTAATTTTTCTCCTCAAATGCTTAATGAAGCTCTTGATCAAGCTAAGCATCAATACTTATTAATGAAATAGTTTGAGCCTAATACTAAACTCATTAAAGGATATTTTCAACATTCAACTAATTATATAACTAAAAATCCTCCTTAACCTAAACTAGGAGTTGCCAAAGGTGATAATCCCAAACTTTCTCATATGCCATTAACTATGTAGAACATGAAATAATTTTTAGCACCCTCTAAACCATTCACTTATCCCAATAATCCTCTAAAATTGTATGACCCTAATAATTTTTTTTGGTTCCACGCTAACATAGCTCATTCACATGAAACATTTAAAGGGCTTAAAAAATTTATTGCCTCCTATATTCTTGGTTATTAATTCAATCATGAATCCATGATTCAACTCTATTTCCAAGATTTCATTAATGCTTCTAAAAATGGCAAGTTCCCAAAGCTTCTTCTTCTATCAACCAAAAATATTTTTCCACATCTAACACCTGATAATCTAACAAGGATATTTATGAAATTAATGCTAAATAAGATCAGTATTAAACTAATTTTTAATATGTTAACATGGATAAGGTCAATTATCAATGTAAACTAGCTCACAAAGATCTCATCACCAAACCTAAGAAACCATCTTTGGAAGAGTAAATCCCCAAAGATACTATAACTACTCACTTAGCTTTAGAAACTAATGAGTAACAATCTCTTCCTTTTGAACCTCTATCCACTTCTCTTCCTCCTAAAACTATTTTAATTTATAAGCTTCATATTGGCTATACTTTCAAAACCCATTGGAAATGCTTAGAAGAAGTCAACTCCACGCTTTGAAAAATTCCTCTTACGAAGTTAGGTCATACCTCTCCTTATAATTGTAAGTTACTCATGAAACAAATTCAAGAAATTGAAGATCCATATTATGTATAAGAGGAACCACCTTCTCATGAGCCTCAACCAACTTCATTTCATACCATTGAATTCATTTGTCCTTCTTAGAAACCCTCCATAGAGTTCCTTGAAGAAGACATGATCAATAATGATATCTTATTTTGAGTGAATGATCCAACCCCATTTATTAAAATAGCCATTAATACCACCCTCATTATAAATTATTAGTTGATTAAGGGTATAATATTAATGTGACATCTTTATGGCTCATCCAATAACTTGGTTATCACAAATATCATGTTAAACAAACTCACTTGGCATGTCATGGATTTAACATGACTAATAAAAATCCACTTGGTTATATTTGTCTCCCTTTTATGATTAGACCTAAGACTATAAAAACTAAGCTCATGGTCCTTAATTTACCTTTATCTTACAACATACTCTTAGGATGCCCATGAGCTCATGGAATGAGGGATATCACCTCTTATGGTAGTTAATGTATCAAGTTCCTTCATAATGGAAAAAGGTAAAAACATGAGGCTGATCCTAACCTTTAGATTATTTAGATTCCAAATCCCAAATCTCAATATCAAATTCCCACCATTCTAAAGATTAATAGTGCTTATTTACCTAAATTCATCAACATGAATTCAAATTTACATGTCACTCTTGTTGATTCTAATGATGATGAGCCTAATGACTTAAAAAATACCTACAACACTACCAAGCTACCTCCCTACATCTTGAATTGGTTAGCTCCCTCTTTATTGCCTCATGATTGCACTATCCCTCTCATCAATGAGATAACTAATTCCCCTCTCCATGCAATGCTCATGAATCCTCTTACACAAATATTACTTCACATGCAATGATTATGGAGTGGATAAATTATCCAAGATCCTTTAATCATGTCTCCACATAAATTTAATGACTTAAGAATCTCACCTTTTGAAGTTCCTCTTGAATTATAATCCTATGCAATTTATCCAACTTATGATGATAAATACATCATGGCCCAAACGCAATCATGAGACTTGTATGTTCAATGTTATTAAAAAACTGTAGCTCAAATACATTATTTCAATCATGATGTTCATACCATTTCCACATATTTTGAGTTAACAGTTGAAGGTCAAGTACCTCTTTCTAATTCTCCACTTATTGATACTCCTTGGGTGGTAGAACAAATATTACCTTTCGAACCTCTGAACTACCAACATATTGTATTCCTCATACTGAACAAATTATTCTCCCTTATCTTCTCCCCATCAATCATGATACTACTAAATAAATCAAATTAGAGCAACCTTCTTCTCTTTCTCCACCTTCTCTTGAGATTACCCTAGATGTCAAGGCCACAAATATATGTCAAATACATTTTTAATATAATTGTCATGGTAAAAAAATTATTGATATCAAAGTATATGCGGAGTATTATGGTCCTCTTCCCACTTTATCTAATGATGAAGCCATTATTGAATTACTTCATGCTCGATAACATCAACTCCTTTGATAACATCATAAACTAGGGAATTTCAAATAAAAATCCCCTTATTTAATTACTTCATCACTATAATTGATCCTAAAAAAAAACCCATTTCTTATTTACCTAATGAACCATATAATTTCTAAGATGGAAATTCTACATTTATCGAGGAAACTACATGAATTGAATATGGCACCCCATCATATCCTTAACCAATCATAGTCTCTAGAGAAATTACACCAACTAAACATGACAACTTTAGTTTATTATTTGATAAATATCATGAGCCTTTTGTTTGGTCCTATGAATACATGCCTAGCATTGATCCTAGAATCATGGTGCACAATATTATCACATATCCATATTCTAAACCCATACAAAAAATGAACAAAAATTTCCATCAAAGTTTCTAATTTATGTCATAAATAAATCATTAAAATTCTCGATGCTAAATTTAGAAAGCCTATGGATTATTCAAAATAGGTCTCAAACATTATCCCTATTTAGAAAAAGTCACCATGGTCATTTACATTTTCATCAATTTTTATAATCTCAATATTTATTATCCTAAGGACAAATTCCCTTTACCTTCCATAGATGCCATCATCGATTCCACTGCTAGCTATGAAATGTTTTCCCTTATAGATAGTTTTTTGGGTTATAATTAAATTCACATTGCCCTTAAAGATTAACATAAGATAACTTTCACCACAAAATGGGGAACTTATTATTATGTTAAAATGCCCTTCTACCTCAAAAAATCTAGAACTTATCAATAGGTTTTGACCCACATTTTCCATGACCTTATCCATATGATTGTGGAAACCTATGTGGAGGGCCTCATTTCCAAGTCTAAAATATAAAAAACTCATCTTTCTGATCTTGCTATCATTTTCAATCACTTCAAATATAAAGTTGGACTAAATCCCTAAAAATGTGTCTTTGGTGTCACATCTAGAAAATTTCTAGGGTTCTTAGTCTCTCTTTACAGTATTGATGTTGATCTTGCTAAGATCAAAACTATTTTTTACATACCTATCCCTCATTTCATTCTAGATATTTTCACTTACCTTGGTAAGCTTGGGGCAATAAGATGATTTGTTCCTAAAATGGTTTACCACATTTATTTAATTAATTATCTTCTAAATAAAGGTAATGCTCTCAAATGGGTAGATCCTTGTTAGGAATCATTTGAACAATGAAATAATATTTGATTCATACACCCACCCTTTATCCACCTTATAAAAACCATCCTTTAACCTTATAATTCTTCCACACCCATATTAGTTAGGGAAATGCTTACACAAAAAGATGATATTAAAAGAGAATATTCCATCTATTATATCAGTCAAGGCCTCATTAACTATGAAAATGTTATACAAAAGTAAAACATGATTGAATTACAATATATTTTATAGCTAAAAATCTCCATCATTATATGCTTTATCAAACAACTTACATTATTGTCCATTTTGATCCACTACATCATTTGTTCTCTAAATCCTTCCTTCTTGGATAAAGAATAGATAAGTGGATGGTCATTTTAATGGAATTTTATCTCCACATTATTACATAAAAAGTTGTCAAAGGACAAATCATTATTGATCAACTTGTAGTAGCTCCCATACTTGCTACCAACCACCTTCAAGATAGTCTCCTTGATGACAATATTCTCTATATTTAAGTTCTTCATTAATCTATATCTCTTAAATATTACTTCCATAATTTTATTATTGATATTGAAGAAATTAACATATAAGAGTCCTCTATCCTTATTTATACTACTAAATCTAAAGTAGTCATCAAAAAATTACTTGAAATCAACATAGATTTACATGAAGATACTTGGACCCTTCATTTTGATGGTGCCAAATGCCTTCAAGAAGCAGGGTAGGTTGTATCCTAACTAGTCCTATTGATAAAATCAACCCTTTGGAACTTATCCTTACATTTAATGTCATTAATAACATGGTATAATATGAATCATTAATCTTATGCATGAAAGTGACACTTGATTTAGACATTACATATCTACACACTTTAAGTGACTCCAAACTTATCTACCGATAGGTTAATGGTGAATATAAATGAGAACATGAAAATGTAATTTTTTATCATCAAATGGAAAATACCCTTACCAAATAATTTGATTCTTTTACCATCATACCCATCCCTCAAGATCAAAATTCCATAACTGATTCACTTTCTTTTTCAACATCTCTTTTTCATCTGCACCAAGTTCTTACTAATTCTACATTTCTTACTCAAATAAAAAAGTCACAATCTTCTATTAAATAATAAGATTCACTTATTTGACACATTGAGTATGTCACCATTTGACATATCCCTTGGTACAAAGACATCATTTAATTCTTTGAGCATCAAACCTATCCTCCAAACGTAGATTCTTGTAAAAAGACTTGAATTTGTAAATAATATTTCAAATATGTATTTAAATATAACATCCTTTATTATCATAATGTTAAAGGTCCTTGATCTATTATGTTATGAAATAAGAGGTTCCTCATCTTCTTTAATAAGCACATGTTGGCATTTTTGGTGGTCACTATAGAGGACACACTACAATGTGTAAATGCTTATGCATGGATTATTTTTGGCCTATATTTTAAAAGGATGCAATTGAAATCACTAAAAAGTATAGTCCCTAAAAAATTTATGATGATCTCATCAATTCACATCCAATGGAGATTTAAAATATGGATTCTCCCTAACCATTCTCAATTTGGGGATTAGATCTCATAGGAAAACTACCTAGATTTTAGGATGGACATGTCTTTATTATCACAGCTATTGAGTATTTTACTAAATGGGTCAAAGCCATGTATCTTGTCAATGTTACCAGAATCACCATTGATAAATTAATCCTCAATAAAATCATTTATCACTTTGGCATCCATCATACTCTTGTTTCTAATAATGGTGGTAATTTTAAAAATAAAGACGTCAAATAATTTTGTGCTAAATTCAAAATCAATCACAAGTTTTCCATGCCCTACCATCCATAATGTAATGGAAAGGTTGAGGACACTAAAAAATTCCTCAATAAAATCATCTAAAATACAATCCATGAAACCTACATGGATTTTCATCTTCATCTATATCCCTTTATTTGGGCCTATTGCATTAGCATATGTACTGCCACTGGGGAAACACCATTTTTGCTAGTCTATGGTTTTAAATTAGTCCTCCCATTAGAATTTGTTATTCCCTCTCTTCATATGTATTTTCATAGTATCATACCTAATGAATAATTATGTAAATCTCACCTTCATTATATTTATCTTCTTAATGAACACCATCATTTTTCTCTACAACATAATCACCAATACAAGGCCTGCATTACCAAATAACATAACAAAAGAGTTAAAGTTTTCACTTTTAATGTTTGTGATCTTGTCCTTAAATTGGAATATACACATTATAAAGAAGGAAAATATGCCAAAAAATGATGGAGAACTTATTTAGTCAAAGATATACTTGGTCCTAGAAAATATCACCTTCAAACTAATGAAGTCTATATTTTCAAACAGCCTACCAATGCATAATGTTTATAGTAATTTGCCTATATCTTCATCTTCTTATAATTATTTCTATATGATCTTATTTTAACACTTTTTGTAGGATATCTACATGAGTCTCACCCTCTACAATAGTTCCTCTCTCCAAAAACCTTAGTTCCTTCCTGTTGGTCCTTTGGTTTCTTTTTCTTATAAGTTCTATTGTAAAACCATGGATATGACCTGGTCTTCCTCATGATTTCCTTTTATTCTCATTATTTCCTTACTTTCCAATATTGTTTTCACCCTTTGCATTTTTATTTTGTGATTTATAGTGTAAGACCATGGATAGGGCCAGAACTTCCTCAAAAATACCATCTTTCTCAAATATTTTTCACAAGCTTTGTGCAACCTCTTGGGTTTATATTTTATGAGTTACATTAGGCATTCCTTATAAAAATCACCATCTTTAATCTAGTGTTCATTTTATAGAATATGTTCACAATGGTTATAAGTTTATGATTTATTGTTCTTAGTTTTAGCTTTTGATTCATTTATGGATAACATTTACACAAAAAACTATGTTATCATGTTTTCCCTACACTCCCCTCATGCTTATGATAAGGAATCACATTTCACTATCATTGTATCCCTATTTCACCTTTATCACCTTTTTTTTCATTTGAAGTAATTAAAATTATTTCATGTCAGGTACCCTTAGAACAACAAACATGCTCTGGTACCAATTGTTAGGATCTTGCTCCTCAGAAAGAACACAATATGATTACCAAACATAAGCAATTAAACATGCAGAAATATACCAAAAATATAAGTAACTAGAATTCACCAATAGCATAGAATATGAGAGACAATATACACTCTTATATATTAATACTTATACAAAAAAGAATACGATAAAGAGCTGCCACACTCTTCCACCTTACAGAGGCTTCCCACACCTCAAGTGTATAGTAATTCTTCTTCAAAACAATCTCCTACCAAAAAATGGTCCCAACAACCAACTCACACATAGAATTGGTGTTCACCTCTCCAACCAGTCAGTAATAACCCTACTAGTACACCAAGCACTCTATAGTACTTCAAGTTGATCTCCCATGAACCTGCAACCTGCAATTCAATAGACCATACTCACCATGGAAGGATCTTCCTTGCCTTCCTTTCTAGCTCATAATGGAACTAGGAGGAAAACACACTTTGTTCTCTTTACTAACACACATTACAATACATGCCAATGGGTCTATAAATAGATCCTAGACTTAAACAATAACTTAGACTTCTATTTTACTAATAATAGACACGCAGCTCAAGACTCGAAATAGCCTTTACATGCAAAAAATCTATTCACTAAACTAATTGTTCATGCAACGAACATTTTTGGAACACACAGGTGACCGATGCCGGTCCCTACTTGCCTAGTGTTGCCAACGTCAGCCAAAATCTTGCCATCACCTATTGCCTTCTGCAATGGTCATGACCGACGTCAGTCATGCTACCGACGCCAGTTCTTTTGGGTCTTCAGCAACCTCCTTTTCTATGTCTATAACAAGTTGAAGCTTTTAGCTCCACAACCTAACAATCTCCCACTTGGAGATAAACAACTGTAACTGTACCTATACCTGTACACCGTCTAGTTAGTTCCCTTGGCTTTGTATCCCTCTTCAAGATCACCCCTGAAGACTACCCACCACAAAACCTATAGTGCAAAACCTATCATTCAAATTACCTACCACATCCACATCTACAAACCCATGTAGAAAATAACATGAACTTGCATAACATGTGCACCTACTACTGGTCCCTCTAAGAATCCACTGAACTACCCTCCAATGCTTCTTTCCCAAATTGGCTCCAACTTTCTGACAACTCCCACTGCTTGGGAAAACTTAGGCTAGTACATACCATGCACTTAACCTCATTATGTGAATCAAGACACCTGTTCTATGAACTGTCCAACCATCAGCGTGCTAACTGGTCTCACACAATCATCCTAAAACAAAGTCAACATATGACCTTCCATGTCCCTAGAACACACTCATGCCAAAGAATCTTGCTGCTCCTAGATTTTCCATGACACACCCCTGAACTAACTTTACCTTTAGTTCAGTAATACCTGTATATGTAACCCTGCAACAAGCACATCATACAGTAATAGGATAATGTAGCTAATATTATCCAACTTGGTAAAGAGAAACACAATGATCAAACCTCCATTGCCCTGTAGCTTACTCAAGACCATATACCCTAATCTTCCATCTCACGTATCCATTTTCATTCTTCTTTATCCTGAACATCCATTCGTCTCTCAGTGCTTACTTCTAGCTAGCAACTCTACCAACAAATATCTATTTGGTTCTTCTCCAAGGAATCATATCCTCATCCATGCCAAGCTCCCACTGTTTCCTGGATCTACTTGTTCTGCTTCTTTAACAACTTCTTGTTTCTTTACCATCAGTGAGAAACAAGTAGTGTAAAGAAGAGAAATGACGAATTTGAGGCTTACCTACCCATTAAGTCCTTCATATGGGCACTTGAGACTCTTTTGACAGCTAGCTGTCCACCCAAAATCCATCTCAGTGACCGATGCTGGTCACATTCCAGTCTGCACCTGACTGATGTCGGTTCCCTATGACTACCTCATTGCTGATGTCGGTTCTCCCCTGACTGACATCGGTGTTTATCTGCCCTGAGTCACTGACGTTGATCTGCACATAGCTGATGTCGGTCCCTGTTTGGATGTTGATGCCAGTTTTCCTGTTGATGTCAGTCTCTGTGTTTTACATGTGAGAACTGACTTCTACCCATGAGCTCCTTTTGGATCAAACCCTTGTCCAAATCACCCTTGCTCTACTCAAAATTCCTTAGCCCTTGTGACTGATACCTATCTATCATCTTCTCCTTGAAAACCAAGGCTTTCTTGCTCTTGTCTCGAACATCAGATTCCTCAAGAAATGTTACCTTTTTCTTCTGCATACATAAATCTCGATCTATACCCTTTGGCTCAAGAACATGCATCTCCTTTTTACTCATGTGACCAAGCCTACAAAGCCACGTCTTCACAACAGAAGAAGAATCATTAATATAAGTAAGTAGATAAAGAGTACCTACTTTCTTACCACCTGCTAATTCAAGTGCATCTACTGTGAGAGTTCTTGTGCATTTCTCATCACCTAACTTTCCTGAAGCAATTAGCCGCATCTCCAAGACTGGGACCTGCATGACCTCCTTTAGCACCCATGTGTTACCTATCTGTAGTTTTAGCTTCACTTTCCATTTGCCAATCATCTGACAAGGCTTTCCATCCCCTAAACAAATTTCTCCAAAGTCTCCCTAGACATACTCATGAAAAAATACCCTATTTGGGGATGCATGAAAATAGGCACCAAAATCTAAAACCCTAGATTCTACTTTATCCAAAGAACATACCAGAGCATCCCGTGTAACAAACTCTACAACATTTGCTTCTTCTTCATGTCCTTCATGCTGATCTGCTACCAACCAACAATCTTCTTTTCTCTACTCTTTCTTTCCATATCTCCAGTAGGTTATTCTGCCATTCCTAAACTTGGACCTCCTACTATTAAACTTCTCCATTTGTAGTCTACTGTCTTCTGCCATTGCTCTACTCCCACTCAAACAGAAACCCCTGTGAGTAACCTGTAATCAAAACACACTAACTAGATCTAATTTAACCTGTTAGTATCCCAACCAAAAGCTCTGATACCACTTGTTGGTATCAAGCTCTGAACCTACAACCAAGGCTCTGATACCACTTGTCAGGTTCCCTTAGAACAACAAACATGCTCTGGTACCAATTTTTAGGATCTTGCTCCTCAGAAAGAGCACAATATGATTACCAAACTTAAGCAATTAAACATGCAAAAATATACTAGAAAAACAAGTAACCTGAATTCACCAATATCACAGAATATGAGAGACAATATACACTCTTATATATTAATACTTGTATAGAAAAGAATACAATAAAGAGCCGCCACACTCTTCCACCTTACAGAGGCCTCCCACACCTCAAGTGTACATTAATTCTTCTTCAAAACACTCTCCTATCAAAAAATGGTCCCAACAACCAACTCACACACAGAATTGGTGTTCACCTCTCCAACCAGTCAGTAATAACCCTGCTAGTACACCAAGCACTCTATAGTAATTCAAGTTGATCTCCCATGAACTTGCAACCTGAAATTCAATAGACCATACTCACCATGGAAGGATCTTCCTTGCCTTCCTTTCTAGCTCATAATGGAACTAGGAGGAACACACACTTTGTTCTCTTCACTAGCACACATTACAATACATGCCAATGGGTCTATAAATAGATCCCAGACTTAAACAATAACTTAGACTTCTATTTTACTAATAATAGACACGCAGCTCAAGACTCGAAATAACCTTTACATGCAAACAATCCGTTCACTAAACTAACTATTCGTGCAACGAACAGTTCTGGAACACACATGCAACTGACGCCAGTCACTGCTTGCTTGGTGCTGTCGACATCAGCCAAAATCCTACCATTGCCGGTTGCCTTCTGCACTGGTCATGACTGACGTCAGTCATGCTGCCAACGCCGGTTCTTCTGGGTCTTCAGCAACCTCCTTTTCTATGTCTGCAATAAGTTGAAGCTTTTAGCTCCACAACCTAACATTTTATGTTAATTTCCTCTTGATTTCCTTTCCTTTCTTTCCACTCTGGATAAACCAAGGTTGAATTCAAGATAACACTTTTATTTTACCTAAATTAACAAGACTCTTAGACACCATGTCTCTCAGTTCTCTTTCTTAGAAACAAAATCCAAAATATTCAAATGATAGTCATATTTAACACCCATTTTTGGTTTTATGAATTTGTATGGAGGAGGAATATAAAAATCCATCAAAAAAGTTAAAATCAAAATCATTTAAAACAAAAGGCAATGATACAGAAGATAACATATAAAGTCAAAAGTCAAAATCACACCAAAAGATGTGATTAATAACACATATCCTATTTATAATCAAATATCAAATCCCATAGTTATCCTCATGATATATCTAAGGTCCATTGAAGTGTGGTAGGCTAGTAGATTGGAATAAGAGAATTCAAAAAACTCTATGGTGCTACCTACTTTATCATGTAAATAACCAATCTTCATAGTAGAGTAATAGATTTGTAAGGGGTCCTGAGGAATGGGGAACACATTATGGGAAGGTAGGTCTATTTTAATTTTCATGCATATAACCTTCATGGGATTATCTTCATACTTCATTTGTGGATCTAATATTTGTGTGGCTAGGAGAATTTATTTAGAGTCCTTAATGTCAAAGTACTCTTATTTTGACAAACCTAATTTGAGTATCTTGAATTTGATAAAGAATGTTTTTACCTTATTTTTTTTCTTCATTTCCCCTCCACCCATTTCATTTCCCCCTTGATATGTAAGTGTGATTCCAAACTTGTTTTCCCTATTCTATATTTTCTCTTCTTCATTTCTTAAAAACATGCTAGCACTACTTTATTTCAATTTTATCTATCCTTAGAACAAAATAATATGTTGAAGTAACTATGGCTTATTTTCTTTACACCATTGATTTACATCTCTAGATTTGTTATGGTTTCTTTCACCATTTGTCATTTTTGTAATGTTTTTGGACACCTGAGGCTATTTCTAATTTCTTATTCTTTTTCCATTATTGATTGAGTTTGTCTTGTTACTTCTCACTCACTAATGTTATTTTTCCATTTATGCACTTTTTCCATTGATGATTGAGTAAGGATTGTTATTGCTCACTCATCAATGTTGTTTTACCTTTTACTTGCCCATCTTTGTCTAAGTAAGGATTACTACTGACTTTCCATTGATTTTTGTTTACCATTTTTTACATGTATCCTTGGTTTGAATTGGTGATTTTTCATTTCTTACTTAAGTGTTACCTATTTGAGTTTTTTTAATCTTTATCATCTTTGGATTTTTGGTTACCCAATTTACTCTAAATTTTGACTTGGTCATTTGGTCCTAGCTTGACATTTGTCATTTTTCACCCCAGCTTGACAAATTTCTAAGTATGTCTCATCTACACCACGTAAATTATTTTGGATTTCCTACATTTGGCCAAGGGAGAGATTGAATCTCGATGGGTCTATCTTCAAGGTAAGGATATCTAACTTTACTATATTTTAGTAGATAAAAGTAGCATAAGTAATGGATTTTGAATATATTACTCTCTCCATGCATTAAATCTTTACATATACATATCTTAATTAGTATTCTCTTATGCATATTTAATTTTATGTTTACTAACCCCCATTTTGTGCCACAAGATTTGGTGAGCACTAGATTAGATTTTAATTTGCTTTGTCATTTACTTTGTGAAAAATGAAAACATAGGACCTAGCTAAGGTTATTGCATAGTTTTGCTTGACTGGAGGGTTTGAAACCCTCCATAGTGATTTTATTATGGTAAGAGATCCCTTGGATAGGTCTATCGGATCCATGTTGGTCATGACCCTAAATATATAATATATCAACAATCAAAAGTGTAAGTAAGATTTATGTTTTCTGAGTTAGGATTGATTTATATATCAGTTCCATTTCCATTTGTATATAGTATGAGCCACTTATTATCATAGATCAAGGTGAGAATATTCAAGTACCCTCTATAGATTATTTTTCTCTTGAATATCTTGATGAGTTGTAGGGAGACATGATTCTTGATAAGAAGATAAGGACATCATGAAGAGGAGATGTTGAATACTTGTGAGTTGGTTTAAAATGAAAAAATATAAGAAAGGAAAGGTGTAGGAAACTTATAAAGTGAGGGAGTTGTACCCTCACTTGTTTTTTTAGAATAAAACTAGACTTTTGGTGGTCCAAAAGATTTTTAGTGGGGAGGAATGATCTAGGATGATCCCTAAATTGATCTGATCAAATGGTCTGCAGCCCTATTTGAAATATTCCAACAATTAAGAGATCACTAAGATGACTCTAACACATTTTAAATAGGGTCAAATGGACATCAAACATAAAATTTATGACTTATTGAATAAAAAAAGGTACAATGATGATGTTAACATGGTGCCAAAATAAATTTAGCTACCACATAGTCCATAAAAGACACATCATACACCTGTCAAATTGAATCCACATGAGCTTGGCACCCAATTCCACATAGTCTTCCTTGACCACTTCATAAGGCTTGAGAAATGAATTTTGAATCCATGATTATTTATATCCCCACAAATGTGGGATTAAATCCCACACAAAATGCATGGGAGGATTATCCAAGCCTTAAAACAAGGCATTGAAAGAGGGCATAGGATTACCAATATATGGGATAAAGTGATAAGGCTTAAACCCACATTTTTAGACCTTGGGAACACTATATAAGCCCATGAGCTTCATTTGTAAATTCATTCTAACTTTTTTGTGTGAGAGCTATCTTGAAAAGAAGATCAAGAAATAAGCAAGGAAGAAAAACTCCCATACATGAGATTTTTGAGACTTCTTAAAGGTAGAGAAGAGGTTATTTTATAAACCAATGTCATATTTTGGTGTAAATAGTATATGCAAAGTTTATATTTCACCATTTAAAGATCATTTTGAGTGTTTTTTTGGACATAGAGATATAGCCCCTCAAAGGTCAAACTCTATTAACAAATTTGGTTTGCATTTTTCTACATTTTTTCAATTAATCATAATGTTTCATTTAATTTAGAATATTGATTTTTTATTATTATGCCATTTTTTATGGATTTTATGGGAATTTGAGAAAAAGTATTTTAATTATTTGAAAGTGGAAAATTTTAAAGTATAAGTATAATATTACATTTTAAATCAAACACACAATGATAATATACACAATCAATGTATATCATCATTTCATGATACCCCTATGTAAGCATGTCCCCATGTAGGAGAGGTAGCTCTTAGGTGTAGAAATGTCCTACATCTTTAAGTTCATATTACATATAACCTATGTGTCCTACATCTCATTCATGTATACCATGAAATTCTTAGGAATATAAAAATTAGATATATAATCTATCATATGTTATAAATCATGTAAATTAGCAATAAATGTCATGCATAGGTCCTATTTTTTTTTTTTGAATATCTTTTTAATTTTAAATATTTGTGAATATATTAATTCTAACCAACAATCCCATTAATGGGATGCTCACATGTAGGTCCTATATTAGTTGTGGAAAAGGTGGTGAGCGATTAGTCCTCTATATATCTATATATGAATTTTATATGTGATATTATGTTGTAGTATATCCATCATTATCATCATGAATCTTTATCTTGCATATGATGTTATCTCTAGTACCCATACTATCTTGAAAAAACTATTGTATAAGAGAAAAATGTGCTTTTGTTCATTGTAGAACATACAAAGGTTTATATAACTAGATTAAGATATAATGGAGTGGATGATGGATAATTTTAAACCTAAATATACCCTTGATGTAATGGGAATTTAATCACTAGTCATCTAGGAAAGTCAATTACCTTCCTCTTAACAACCTATGTAGAATAAACATGAATAAGTTGTAACATAATTGCTTATGAATTATATTTCTAGGGAAATAGTCTAGCTAAAAAGAATAATCATAGGGTAAACCTATAACTATAAACATAGTGATGCTATGTATATAATTCACACATTTTTAAATGAAGATGGTATTACATGGATATTACGTATCCAAGGATGTCCTAACAACATGTTTAGTACTTTAATTTTTAGAACAAAAAATAAAGTTTTCAATAATTACAAGGCCTACCTTAAGTGATAAAATAATACTCCCAAGAGGATTCTTTCTCTTTTCATTGAATCCTTTGTCTATATTTTTTATACCCTTAAAATATTTTTGTGTACATTAGATATTAGAAATGTGTCATAGTGCAAACATTTTACTTGAACCATTGTCCACCATGACACTGTGTATATGTTATGATTAAATGTAGGCACACACATATAATGATGCATAAATATAATATTTTTTAACAATCTCACTATCATCAAATGTAATTATAATCCATTGTAAAAATGTTCTTGTAAGTGTACTAGGAATATTGTTTATAAGATGTTCTACCTCAGTCCTACAAGGGTAAGAAGGTAGAGGAGGATGCACTTTGTAAGTCATATGCACCTCAGTATTAGTCTTAGTTTTTGTTTCCACATTATTTATAAAGGGATTATAATATATTTTAAAATTTTAATTCTTAATATGTTGTGCCACTAAATCATTCAAAATTTTAAAAATATTATAAAGTTTAATGGTGTTTCATCAATGAGATCTTAAATCGTATGTCTTGCCCTAAACCATATGTTGTTTATAGAGTGTTCCCTAAATGTATGACAATTACAAACTATATTACTATAATTTACCTTAGGTTGAGGCCTACTCATATCAACCTCCTTTTGGAGAGGAAGAGATTTGAGTTTACACCCAAGTAAATTATATAAAATATTAAGAGGTGCTAATAATCATGAAAACTATCTCCTTTATGGTCTTGATTTGACAAGTCAATTAGTAGGATACAACACTATATTAATTATTATATTTGAATTACTTTTAGTATCATTAATTTTTGACTTGTAATTTGGTTTGATTTGAAAATTTTCACTTGAAGTAGCTGGAGTATTAACCACTTGAGCATATTCATAGTAATAAGTTTAAATTTTTGATCCTTAATTATTTAGAATGAGTTAACAATTTATTGGAATATCTTAAGCATAATAGATTCATGTCAAGGGAAAAAAATTGATTGAATATATTTTTCAACTATAGGATTCATCATCTTAGAGAGAATGGTCTTGTACTAAAGCACATAGACACTAATTGGCTCGTTAAGTACTTGCTTGAGAATTACAATTTGAGTGTAAGAAAATTTCTTATCAATATTGATTCAAAAGTATGTTGAAATGCATGAATTGATTAGAATGGGAGGTCATAGGACAAATTCAAAGAATTTTCATTAAGACATCATGGAAATAACATAGTCTAACAACTTGTCATTGGAAGCATAATCCAAACATGTTGCATGAAATGGTCTTAAGTATTACTATTAATAACCTTTACCATCATATAATGTAGTATTAGGATCTAAAAAACCATGCAGGGTATAATTGAAAATCTTTGGGGTTAATGGATTATGAAGTAATGCTTGAGAATTAGTTGAATGAATCACTCTAAAATAACCTTTCTCTAGATATAACACCTTAGCATGTAAATCTAAAATAGTTTGCATGAAAGATTATGTAGTAAGCATAAATGATGATGTCTTATGAGTAGAAATAATAGGAGACACATAGTTTTTATGTGTAGGGACAAGTAGTGAAATATGAATAAAACATTGTGTTTCCCCACATCATGGGTAGGCATCACATGTGTAACAAAAGGTGTCAACATAGGAATAGTAGTAGTGGTATATGTTGATGGTTAAAATTTGTGCTTGATTCTAATCAACAACAATGGGAAGTTTCAAGCTATGGGATATTGCGGCTTGAAACAACCTCCAGATTTTAGAGACGCTGGTCTTTTCTTTTGTATCAAGTGTTTGGGGGAAAAGGGATAGGAATTAAATAGAAACACAAATGCAAGAAATGAAACCTAGCTATGGCGATGCGCCTGAGTGTAATTCTGATCCTAACTTGAGCACAATGAGACTATATGTAGGATTCAATTACATTTAAGAGTAGACAAGTGCATGATCAATGTAAAAGATTGAAATAATAGAAACAGAGGCTCACAACAGGAACTTATTTTGCTAAGATATAGAAAATGTCAAAAAAGGCATAGGGTTCAATCTTCTTATAAGAATCTTCCAGTCACATAAGAGACGCAAAAACATGTACAATCATGTAGAACTTCTGATTCAAGAAAATGAGATAAAAGCAAATGACATTCCTAATCACAACTCTAGAAAATCTATAGTATAGACTACTTTTGCAAATGACACAGATAATATCAAAAAAGGTATATAGTTCAATCTTCTTAATTCATTCAGCCACATAAAAGGCACAGAAACATGCACAGTTATATCAAATTTACAACTCAAGAAAATGAGACAAAAGTAAATGATATTTCTTAGTCATAAATTGTAGAAATTCTAAAATTTAGAAAAGTCCCCTCCTTTTTTTTACAATAATCCTTACCCCTCTTTATAGCCTCAAATTTTATAGATAAAATAGCATGGTATTCGATGCATTCAATGCCTTGGATGCATCTTGGTCTTATCAGGAAGGGCCATGATGGGGTGGGGTGGCTGCCCTATCTGTAGCATGGTGATTCCTATCTAGTACCTCCTTCCATGCCTAAATTTCCTCATTCCATCACCTACTTAGCTGCTCAACTGTCTATTCTACCTCCACTTATAGGGGACAAATAGATGGCCCTTTTAATGTTTGCAAGCTCCACAAATCTACCTGGTGCACTGCTCCATCTACCAAAAATAACTCCCACTAAGTTTCCCTCCATCTTGCTTTGCAGCAATAGATACATAGAACACTCTGTTCTATTGAAATGAAAGAGGACACTTAGTCAATTTCTAGAAATTCTCCTTATTACTTAGAAGGCACTGGAGAATGACACTTAGTGCTTCCTTCCTGATTTATCAAAGAAATGTGGCTCTCTCTGCTTCTCTATATCATGCTCAAGAACGCTTTGCCTTTGACACCTATCGCAATCCACTTATTTGATACTTAGCAGTTTTAACAAAATAAAACTCACTGTGTTCCTTGCCAGAGCAAATTTTTAAAAAGGGGATGGATGCACATGGTAGTCTCTACATGTTTTTGGAAAGATACGTGGCATCTTCCGCTCCTCCTAAAAGTAGTTTAGGGCCTTTCGCAACTACCATCTGGAACTTTTTGCATGATCCTACTTCTTAGCTTATTAAAACCCTTTCAATGAAAAAATAGATGAAATGCAGGTGTCGATATGAGACATAAATGATGACATGTGGTGACTTCTGTTGAGTGGCTATTGGATATGTGGCACATTCTGTGGCCTTCTTGAAAGTTATGAAAAGTGTCTCGGATGATGCCAGTTGGCTGGCTTTGTGTTTTTGAAGGCAACACTTGGCAGCTTCCACTCAAATTCAACACTTAGGCAAAAAAATGAAAGGAAGAAACAAAAAAGGGGAAAGAAATGCACACTCTATTCTAAAACTCTACCACCACGACCAAGGTATGTGAGAACTAAAACTACAGTGCTCGAATGGAAATTTGAAAGAAACGTAGAGTAAAAATTTACTCTACAGTTATTGGTGAGCCTCAAGACTTTTGAGCCTGCTAAAAAAGAAACCCAACTCCCGCTCTGTCAAAATTTCAAAATTTTACAACTTCAAAAGTGTTGTCTGGTAGATAGACCATTCATGGTTAGATAACCCTTGATTGTTCTATAATTCAATGAAAGCTAGATCAAGGTTAATGATATCCTTGTGTGAAATTTTTTGTAGAATCTGGACTGTAGCTTTCAGTTTGAATTCTAGCTGGGAAATAGGAACTAGAATAGATTCAACTTCTAAGACTAAGGGATCATCCCATAGGTCTTGGAAAACTATTTGATCCTTCTATTTGGCAAGCAGTAATGGTTTAATTTGATCAACCATCAGCACCATGTTGGCATCCAGAAATGGAGAAGGGAGGCCTAATTGCACTAGATCTTCAATATGCTATCTCATCTTGCTGATGCCTTCTTTCATGACTTTGAGAAGCTCTTTGCAACTGTTGGCCATGGCATTGCAACTGAGCACCTCATTGACCCATTTTATGGTGACCATTTTGTCAATGATTCTTGTGGCTACCAATGTCATATCCATTATGTCATAAAGCTTCTGCAACAAGGTTTTGGAGTCTGTGACTCTATTGGAGACTATAGCTAGAGTGTTCTTCATTGAATATTTCACCTTCTCACACAATTGTTGTGCATTGAGAAGAAAGGTGAGAGATGGCCTAAGCTGAATAATCTCTGAGGAGATTATTTTCCACATTGATTTGTAGAGCTCTTTTACTAGTTATATCACTCTAACACCTTTTGGCCTATTAGCCATCTCTAGCATCAGTTGCACTACTTTCTATTGCTTTACTTGGAATTGGGCTTGAAAAGCCATAGCCTTGTTTTGTTCATCCAGTAGCTTCTACTACAATTGAGTAACTTGCAGCTAATGTCCTTCGAGTCTTCCCTATAATGCTGCTTTGTCCCTCCTAAGGGTCATCGCTACATCCTTTGCATGCATGAGCTCTACTTTTAATGAATCATTCTGGGCCTGGACTGCCCGGTGAGTCTAAAGGGAAATAGTATCTTACAACTATTTATTCAGACTTGCTATTTCATTATATTTCTTATTTATTTCTTTGGCCAAACTGCTATACTTTGCCTTTTCTTTGGCAAAATCAGCCTCCATCTTCTATAGTCTTCTTGATGTTTTCAAATAATCCTCCATGACTGTAGAAGTGGATTCTATCAATAGTTAAACTCTATCCTAGGGCCTAAACAAGGACATATCAATGGCCACTATGTTCATTATATAATCCTCTGGCTGCATCTGTTCGCTTGGCTTGATGACATTGGGTGACAAATGGGTCACCGTCAGTTACTACTGAATAGGGTCAAATTGCAACCATAGGTGTGGAGCATCTAATGCTTTATTTTCTTTAGTTTTATTTTTCTCCAACTGGGCTTCTCTTGCCTTTTTATAAATGTCATTCTACGTCTGGAAGGTGGAAGGGGATGCAATGTGTCCTCCCACAAAAGGATATCCCTGTGGCAGGCCATATTGAAGAGGCAGTGGTTGGCTTTGGGTGAGCTAAAGGGGCACATTTTTGGGAATAGAGGGTGAGAAATGGGGTAATGTTAGGGCTTGATGCATCAAGGATGGGGTGAATTGTGAAATGGGGATGGCAACAGTAGCAGGAGGTGTCATTTGGCTAGGTGGAGGCATCATGCCGACAGGGGAAAGAATAGACTGAGAGGGAGGAGGAGGAGTAATACTTACCTAAGGGGGAATCATAGTGCTCTATAATTGGCACTGTGAAGGTTCCTCTTCCTCCTCTGAATCAAAATGGAACTGCACCCTCTTCCTCTTCCTGGGTGTCTCTAACCCTGGCTGCATCTGCTTCCCTTCCACATATGTTGTTGCCAATAGTGCTTGTGGAGAACTGGGGATTTCAATAATGTATAATGATGGGGAAGCTTTTGGTGGTGAAGAAACCATACTCCTTTGTTGTTCCATGATGCTAAGAGGCTAGGGCTAGGTTGATGTAGTGACTGCAGTAGCAGCTTACCCTGAGGCCTGTAGTTGCTAGCTTGGTCCCACTCTAACTTCCTACCTTGTACTGAGTGTCGATAGTTGGCTTGTTTTTAGGCTAGATGCAAGGGAGGGATGACACTCATCCCAAAGTTCCTCCCATATTTCATCTAAAACCATGCTTCTAAAAGTGTGGGTGGTTTGATAAATCTCTTGCCTATATTTCCAATAGGCTTCAATCTTCTCTGCATCCCAATATTTGTTCTTCAATGTCCTTCTCAAACCAGAAGTCATCCTGACTTTGGGATCATAATCCATCTGCTTATCATAGAAGGTTTCCCATGGTCTATTCTATGGCAAGGGCAAATCTATCAATTTAACATAAATACCAGGAGCATCCTCTACAGGTTTTTTTTGGTCTCCCAAAAAGGGCAGCCTTCATGTGTAATCTTGGCCCCAATCCTATTGGTCCTTACCCAGGAAGCTATGTAACCACTTGGGTCGTAAACCCATTTGTCTTTGACTAGCAGGAAAATTAGGAAGGCCAACTTTCATAGCAGCACCATCTCAGCATCTCTGGCTTCTAGGCTTATGATACCTACCATCCACGAGAGATTATACATTTTTCTCTTCTTCTTCCTAGATCCATACTTGTTGTCGACTACTGACACCTACCTGGTGACTTCCAAGAATGCCAACCTAAGATTTAAAGTCTTCGGTAGCAACACTGGTTCCCCACAAAATCCATGAACCCTTATGATCGTGTGGTGGGACCCAAAATAGAAGTCACACAGGATTGGACAACTGACCAGGAGGTTCAAAACACTTAGAAATAACCTATTTACAATAGGTTTAGGCCTAAGGAAACACAAAACAAGGGTAATGAACAGTTCCCAAAAATCATACAGGTCACTAGTTCCAGATAAAATGTGTGTCCATGCAGACACAGGGATGGTCCTTTTGGGGTCAAAATCTGGGTCATATATGTTTAGATTCATATGTTGGGTGAAAAGATCAGGGTTCTGATATAGTATGAGATGGAAAAAATAAGAGGAATACCTAAACACCCCTTTCAATTTGAACTGGGTCAGCTGTTCCATTATTGAAATGGCAATGTGCTCTGAGAAGTCAAGTCGATACTCCTGCGTCTGGTCGACTATCTTCAACCTAAAAAGGATGGCCATTTATTCTACATACACCACCATGTCATCCTTCATGCCAAAAATGAGATCCATCATTGATAGCGTGTCTTGGCTAGCTGGTGTGAATTGAGCTCTTGGTGCAGGGAGCGTGGGTACTGTAGTATCACCATCAACCACTTATAACTCAGACCTCAAAAACCTTGTCTGAGTATTAACGTTCACCCACGTCCTTTGCATCCTATCAATAGTGGGGAATGTAGTGGTATTGTCATAATGTAGGGCTAACATGTCCCTGATAGCTCGTGGTGTGATTTGCACCATGAAGGGACGCTGTTGAATGGTGTAAGATGGTGCATGGAGCAAGTCTGCATATAATTCAATCAAATCAGGGCATGGGTGCACAGCTGGGATAATGAATTGAGCCAATTATGAGGTCCACATCCTCATTCCAAACATATCGTATTGCCCTGCTCTATCCCTTTTAAGACACCTTTGGTGTGCCCCTTCTCTAAGATTCTTGATACTAGTCTTTTGCAAGATTGGGTCCATGATTCCATCTGCGTAATCCTTTACTTTTGATGGGTCAATGGCTTGACCAACTCTCAAGATTCTGGTTCTTGGATAGGTTCTTGATGGTTGCGTAGGAGCTACAACATATGATTTACTAGCAAGCAACCTATCAAGAGATCTAGATGTCCCAGCTCCTTGTTGTGAAGATGATGCTCCCTCCATTTCTTTTCTGTAATACCTAGTATGAACCTTGTGTAAGATAGAAACACTCTTTCTAAAGCAAATTTTACTAGGTGCTAAACAATTTGCAAGGAGCAAGATATTTTCACATATGCAGGAATGCTTGAGAGTTTGTAAACTTTAAAACTTGCTAAGAGATATTTATGGACCTATCAAGTCTCAAATAGCATTAAATTTGGATGATCGTTAGCAGATCCTACTCAATCTTTGGGAAACAGTGAGGTGGACATGCTACGCAAGTTGTGGCACAAGGTACCTTAGATATTTTGAAATATTTGGGAAGCATTTAATGTGGAAAAAATTTAAAGAATATAAAAACCTTCTAAGCCACCAACTCTGTGTTTAAAACACTTATTTAAAAGGAAAGCAGGAAACCAACAACGGAAAACAAAAATAATGTGGGAATGGGAAACTACCTAGCTACATTAATTAAGCAATTTTATCTCCCTCCGAGATCAAAAACAAAATTTATAACATCTTCTTCATGACAAGCCAGCTTATGTTGCCATACAAGTGATTGAAATGGGTATATCTTTGCTGAAATGTTCTCTATGTAGGCCACACAGATTTGCCTGTATTTGAGTGAGTCTGAGTCAAACATGCTTTTGACATCCATAAGCTCTTCTTGTTCTTGGAAGCCCATCAAATATCGGCTCCTGATGTTGGTATGTCTTACCAAGAAATCAATGATGGTTTGCTCATCAACAGAAGCCTTTTGACCTAGATCATTTATTAACTTAACTTCTTCTGCTTCAAACTCTAGATCTATTGCATTATCCTCCTCTTTCATGACTTTAACCTCTTGAAAGGATGATCTTGAAAGAGTGTAATAATTTTGCACATGTAATTGAGGCTTAATGCTATTCTGTTCATCTGTAACCAATTCACAACTATCTTGCAAAATGGTATAACCTGACCCAATAATTTCAAACAAATCATTTGAAACATGATTAAGAGATTGTCCATGTTCTTCCTCATTATCTTGAAAAGTGAGAAGAAAGTCTAAGATTATTTCCTCTTCATCAACATTCTAGTTTGCATAATTTCTTGGGGAAATAGGAGCTCCCATATTTACTCTCTATACTGGTTGAAACTAATTAACTATTCTTCTTGGACTAATTACCAGAGGTCGTAAAAGAATACCTAAATTTGTAGTAGACTATGATCTGGTGATTGGTCTACAGCTCTGACTCCTCGTAGCTCTCTAGTTCATACGGTCTTGAAAGAAACTTCAAGACTGGTCCCATCAGGCATGCAAAAAATTGTTGATGGTTAAAATTTGCACTTGATTCTAATCAACAATAATGGGAAGTTTTGAGTGGGAATTGTAGCTTGAAACAACCTCCCGATTTTAGAGAAGTTGGTCTCTTCTTTTGTGTCAAGTGTTTGGGGGAAAAGGGATAGGAATTAAATGGAAATGCAAATGCAGGAAATGAAACCTAGCTATGGTGATGCGCCTGAGTGTAATTCTGATCCTAACTTGAGCATAATAAGACTATATGTAGGATTCAATTACATTTAAGAGCAAACAAGTGCATGATAAATGTAAAAGATTGAAATAATAGAAACAAAGGCTCACAATAGGAACTTCTTTTGCTGAGATATAGAAAATTTCAACAAAGGCATAGGGTTCAATCTTCTTATAAGAATCTTCCAATCACATAAGAGACACAGCAACACGTACAGTCATGTAGAACTTTTGATTCAAGAAAATGAGACAAAAGCAAATGACATTCCTAATCACAACTCTAGAAAATCTAAAATAGAGACTACTTTTACAAATGACATAGATAATATCAACAAAGGCATAGAGTTTAATCTTCTTAATTCATTCAGCCACATAAAAGGCATAGAAACATGCATAGTTATATCAACTTTACAACTCAAGAAAATGAGACAAAAGCAAATGATATTTCTTAGTTATAAACTGTAGAAATTCTAAACTTTAGAAAAGTCCCCCTCCTTTTTTTTTACAATAATCCTGACCCCTCTTTATAGCCTCAAATTTTATAGATAAAATAGTGTGGTATTCAGTGCATTTAATGCCTTGGATGCATCCTGGTCTTATTAGGAAGGGCCATGTTGGGGCGGGGTGGCTGCCTTGTCTGCGACATGGTGATTCCTATCCAGTACATCCTTCTGCACCTAAATTTCCTCATTCCATCACTTGCTTAGCCGCTCGACTGTCTATTCTACCTTCGCTTATAGGGGACAAACAAATTTCCCTTTTAATGTTTTTAGGCTCCACAAATCTACTCAGTGCACTGCTCCATCTACCAGAAATAACTCCCACCAAGTTTCCCTCCATCTCACTTTATGGCAACAGATACATGAAACACTCTGTTCTATTGAAATAGAAGAGGACACTTAGTCAATTTCCAAAAATTATCCTTATTACTTAGAAGGCATCAAAGAATGACACTTGGCACTTTTTGCCTGATATATCAAAGACACGTGACTCTCTCTACTTCTCTATATCATGCCAAGGAATTCTCTACCTTCGACACCTGTCACAATCTACTTCTTCGATACTTAGCAATTTTAACAAAATAAAACTCACTGCATTCCTTTCCAGAGCAACTTTTTAAAAAGGGGATGGATGCACATGACAGTCTCTACATGTTTTTGGGAAGATACGTGGCATCTTCTGCTCCTCCTAAAAGTAGTTCAAGGCCTTTCACGACTGCCATTTGGCACTTTTCGCATGATCCTGCTGCTTAGCTTATTGAAACCCTTTTGTCAAAAAAATAGATGAAACATGGGTGTCGATATGAGACGTAGATGTTGACACATGGTGACTTCCACTGAGTGGCTATTAGATATGTGGCACATTTCATGGCCTTCTTAAAAGTTATGAAAAGTGTCTTGGATGATGCTAGCTGGCCGGCTTCATGTTTCAAAAGGCAACACTTGGCAACTTCTACTCAAATTAAACACTTAGGCAAAAAAAATGAAAGGAGGAAACAAAAAAGGGGAAAGAGAACTTGTGCTCAGATTACGCCACTCAGCAGTCTCCACTACACTTTGACACTTAGATGGAAAAGAAATGCACGCTCTGCTCCAAAACTCTACCACCATGACCAAGGTATGTGGGAACCAAAACTGCAGTGCTCGACTAGAAATTTGAAAGCAACGTAGAGTGAAAATTTACTCTATAGTATAAAAACTTATTGTACAATAGATAATTCTAAAAGGTTTATTAGTATCATTTGATAACTGATCATATTATTCATCTAACAACGTTAACATGATTTTTATATATTAATATCTTGTTACATGTAATAATGCATGAAACATATTTAGGTTCGTTTTAAGATGTTGAGTCAATTCTATTTGATCTATGTCATCAAATCTAATATTAAAATTAAAATACCCATTTACTTAATTAAGAATCACAACAATTATTTTTCATTAATGATTATGCCAAGGAAAGGTAATTAGAAATTAGATTTGAAAATCTAAGACATAAATTTTAAACCCTATTAAATAAGGATGAAACCCTGAGGCAAAAGGGATATATGTTTTATTTCAATCATGATAAGGATTGTATTCACCAATATGTTTTACCTTATTTTGGATTAATGATCTAAAAAATCATGAAACTATGAATATTTAGATCGTATAAAGTATATCTAAATTTTATATATCTGAATATAAAAGTAGATTTTTAATTGCACTTTATTATTTATATAAATGACTGAGGATAATAGGGTACTTAGCTTGATTATATTATGGTTTGATTATAACTCATGTAAAAATAGTATAAATGGATAAAAATGGATATTAAATTGCTTATATCTATAAATTGACTATCTTCATCTAATAAGACACCTATAGTAGGGAAAAACACCTATGGTAGTTGCATATTTCTATTATGTAACAAAAATTTCCTTTATATTGTAACCGATCTATTTTATTATAGGTCACATCACTTGCCTATTCAAATTGCTACTATAAAATATTAGATCTTTGGTCATGTGTGTGTGTGTGTGTAATTTTTTATTTCACCTTGGAACCATAGCTCCATATTTGACACTAAGTTTATCTATAAAAAGGGGTTGGATAAGATGTGTTGAGATAATGATGAGTAGTTGAGTTATGCATACATTCCAATACTTTGAAGAGGTCGCACACTACATGTACTTATCCAACTTAGGTATATGTGTGTAATAATGATCCAATATTATGGATGAAACCTATAAGTTGTATTTTGATACTTGAAACTTGACTTGACATTATATGTTTTATACTTGGATAGGTTTTACATTTTGAAGTGGTTATGATTTGGAAGATTTAGGGTTGTTCCACTCAATGTGTAAGCGATATATGTCCTTTTGATGGTTGTTAGATAGATGTTTTCTTGATATTTGATAAATATGAATAGGTTTAGGCATAATGTGTTTAAATAGGTGAATATTTGGGTAACTTGTTCTACCGCTAACATTAAAAATGTATGGACTGACCCATAAAAAAGGGTTGGATAATATGTGTTGAGCTAATGATGAGTGGTTGAGTTATGCATACGTTCCAATAGTTTGAAGAGGTCTCACACTACATGTATTTATCCAAATTAGGTATATGTCTGTAATAGTCATCTAATATATGGATGAAACCTATAAGTTATCTTTTGATACTTGAAACTTGACTTGACATTATGTGCTTTAGACTTGGCTAGGTTTTCCATTTTAAAGTGGTTATGATTTGAAAGATTTAGGGTTGTTCCACTCAATATTCAAGTGATAGATGTCATTTTAATGGTTATTAGATAGATGTTTTCTTGATATTTGATAGATATTAATAGACTTATGCATAATATGTTTAAATATGTGAATATTTGGGTAAATTTTTCCTCTACTAACATGCAACATGTATGGACTGACCCATACAAACTATTTGAATTTAGGAAAATGAACTTTACAAGGCACATGGATGCATTTAGTATAAGAAGATGAATCTAGTAGTTGCATTCATCTAACTATAAATTTAGGAATCTAAGGTATATAAAATAATTATTTGATGATCAATAGATAACTTTATTAGGATAAGAAGAAATATAGACACTGATTATGGAATTCCTTTAGGTGATTAATAGTAAATTGAGAAGGTTGAGTGCATATAAAAGTGAAATCCTAGGAAATATTGTGGAAAAAATTCATGTATGGTAAATATAGGTGAAGACTGATATTTTAAAATGTTTAATACTATATTTATATGTCTATATATAAAATTTGATCTAAGAAAAGTTAAGGTTATTGCTGAAATGTCTCCAAAATGGCTAATGTGATGAAATGCCTCCATACAAGGGATTAAAGTAGTTAAGGTGATGAAATTACTCCATCCAATGGATTAAAATGGTTGAGGTGATTACAAGTGTTAATTCAATAAATAAGTAATTTTATAGCTCAATTAGTTGATAAGACAACACTTTACACAATTAATAAAGAAAGATGTGAAGTTCTAATTGGATGAATGTTTCCAAAACTAGTTTGATGAAATCAAATAATACCTTATTAATTTAAAAATAATAATGCCACCAATTTTGGATACACATTTATTATTATACATTTATACCATGAAACATGCATTAATAATGTTGGCATAATACAATGATGATCATAGATAATGTGCTGATGAAAAAAATCAAACCATGAATTAAACTTGAGGCAACAAAGCTCTCCTAAAAAATGATAAAGTCACTCAAAGGGAAACTATTTTATTTATTTAATATTTTATTAGGTAAATAAATGAGTTTTAATGGGTCTCTTAACCAATACAAACACAAATAATATTCAACAAATGAACAAGCAAAAGATACATAAGTCAAAATCCCCAAGGGATATATAAATGACAAGGTATTCATTGGCCAAAAAGACACTAAACCATTAGAATTTTTTTTTGAAACTTTAATAAAGGAAAAAGAGACCAAAAAATTACACACACTCATAAAAAATTAATCCAGATATTGAGTAAAGAATTAAGTTCAAGACTTATCTAAATCTGAGTATTGAACAAGGTATGTGGCTTATGTATTCATGTTTCCTTATTTTTTGGAGATGATACCTTGTTATCATTTTGGTACCCTCAAAATAATCTTCCACCTCACTTTTATTGAGATGAGTTTGATTTTAGTAGTTGTTTTCCTCGGCTAAGTCATGTAGATATTTAAAACACATTTCCTTTTTCCTTTTATTGATTGGCATAGCCTCCCCCACATCCCCTTTGATATCAATTTACTAATTTTTATCTTCTCCTCCACCATGATATATAGTTCCTTTGAATTAAATAAGAATATATTGGGACCTCAAATTATTCATTTCCTCAATCATCTCATTGCAAAAAAATTGTTTAATGGAAAGTTTAGACTCAAACTTCTCCATACTCACTTCAAATTCTAAGATTTGTTTTGCTTCTAGGAGTAGGAGGCTCAGGGATTTCCTCATACCTTTTTAATTTTACTCCCAAGGTGGCCTTAGGGATTTTATTTTTTTCCACCATCTCATTCATATGTTTATTCACATTAAATTTACCTTTAAACTTATCATTATTTTTAATAGGGATGATGGACCTATAGGAGGATTCTACCTCCTAGGATTTCTAAGGCTAATTTGAAGTATCCTAATCCACCTGAGACCCAAATTCCTCTTCATCACTATATTATATCTCTTCCTCAACATTATCCAAATTAAAGGCTCTGATTATGTATTTTAAACGCAAGTGTTCACCCTTATTGACAATTATGAGGATGTGGCCTTGGTGTAAAATTTCAATGGTGGGATTCAACTTGTATGAGATCACACAATTCTCCAATGAATTTAGAAATAAATAGGGAAAAATAGTTATATGCCCTTTAAAATGGTCCATTAGAAGGAAATGATGGGGAAAATGACTCTATACTTACCCTCTAGTGTGATGTATTTCATGATTTGGATGTGAATTTCAATCCATTTCCTTGGTAGCTCCATTCTAGGAAAGCCTTTCTACTTAGGAATAATTTACTCATATAATTTAAAGAATATATTCATTAGTTATTCATTGTATATTTTATCCCTAAATTAATTGTTTCCATCATAATCCATGCCCATAACTTCACCAATGATTTCCTCAATAATTTTTATCCTCAAGCCTCTCATTCTAACTTCTCTTTCATCTCAACCCCTGTCAAAGTCCTAGGAGATAGTTGGTTCAGAACCAAAAATTCTAAACATGAAATTTGTGATCCCTCCCTTCAAAATTTTATGCCATATAATTGGTTCTTCCTTAATTTTATCATAAGGATATTAGTTAGAGCCTATAACTTTCACCACCCATGGTAGAATTTTTTTTGCTCCTTAGGGAATTATTGTAATTAGAACTCAATTTGAACCATACTTATTTATTACTTGAAATGATTTATGTATTAAATATAATGATAATTAGTCCTTTTATCCCATTATTTAAACTTATTTTCATCATCTTGCAATGAGTATCAACATCATTGCATAAAGGTCCATAGGATATGTATCTTTTCATTTATAACAAGCTATCATTGGATTGGCCTCCATCTTAAAGGCTTATATTTTTGTTATGTCATTCAAAATGACTTTGATTTCATGGATTTATAGTTATTATAACTTTTACCATTGACTAAAAAGGGGGTTGTAGACTCCGTAGACTCCAATATTGTCCATGTTGTTCAATCCTTTATTTCTTTTCCTATAAATATGAGATATTACAACTTTCTTAAATTTTTGTAAAATCCTTTTAGAATTATATATTTATTTTTAGATAGACCAAGAAGGTTTATATTTTACATATAAACTATTGATAATTTTTAAAGAGTCCCCTTCGACTACAATTTTTTTAATTTTCATCCTAGCTACCAATTTGATTTCATAGAGAGCCATTATGGCTCAGGCAACATGATTTATTTACACTTCAAAGAGTCAAAATTTTTATGTATTCATACAAATAATTTACCTAATTATCAACCCAAGAAAATTATTTGGAAAGGTGTTAGTACTGTATATGCAATAATAGTCTCTTTCGAGGGTCAAGGTGCTAAAGGTTGTATATATGGAAACACACTTATGTAAACAAAATAACACCCTTGCATGAGAATTAAATAATAGGGATGCAAATAAAAATAAAGTAAATCTAATTTAACTTAGAATATTACTCACATTTTATAGAATTTAACTTGAAAAACTTAGAAATATTTATGCATAGAATTAATAATAATAATAAATATCTTATGTTCTATGCATGCACATAATGAAGAATTGAATCTATATTAATGTATGAGATATTTATAAAAATTCGTTTTCAATGGGCCTTACCTTAGTTGTAGTTATTTTATAATCCCTTATTTTTGTTAAAGCTTATTACTTAAACCACTTCTTCTTGAATTAATAATCCTATGGGAATAAAAATATTGCTACAATGAAATTATAGAGTTTCAAAAAAAAATTCAATCATATATTTTATAAGTTATTAATAATTTATACTTATTAATTTATTCCCTATTGCATGCTATTTAAATAAAGAGGGTAATTTATTATTTATATCTTATGGTTACAAAAAATATATAAATTGCTTTATGTCTATTACTAGAATCTAGGAAAAACAACCTACACATTTTCTATGACAAAGTTTACAACCAATAATTAGAAAATAATAGAAAATAGGAAATAGGAAGAAAAAAATGTATTACATCATTACAAACATCTTTGAGGCTAATGAGTGTAATTGAATCCTCATCATTTAGTAATGAAATGTCAATCCAAGATAGTGTCCAAATGTTATATGAAATAAAGACAAAAAGACCTTTAGCTAAAAATTATTTCTAATTAGAAACTAAACAAATCTAAAAAAAATGATTTTTTAGAATTAAAACATGCTTTTTAAAATGGAAAACACATTTTTAGAATTGAAATTACATAAATTAAATAAAATATTTAACACATATGAAAATAAACAACAATTGAAAATAAAATTATAATATAGAAATGAAATAATATAAATACATAAATACCAAATGTTGTCCTCTTCCTCAATAGGAGTGGCCCACTTTTCCCTTGGAATTGAACCAATCTTAATCAATAAAAACACTGTACTCAATGCTTCATATTCACATTGATAAATAAAGTATTACAAATTGGCTAAATATTAGATTCTTCTTCGTTCCTTCTATCCAGTCTAGTCTGTAGTTCTACTAGTCTATAATTAATGAGCAAGTTGTGTTTATAATAAAATAATTTAAAAAACTCCTTAATAAAGAATAAAAATTAAAAAAAAAGTTTAGAATTGATTTATCAATATTAACAATCTAACAAATCACTTTAAAACTAATTAATTATTCTAGGCTAACAACCTAACAAATTAGTTTACAACTAATTTATTATTCAAGGCTAACAACCTAACAAATTTAGTTTACAACTTCCTCTATGTTATTGGATAGAATCAAGTGTAATCAATTTTAGTTTCCTTTTTATGTCTCCAGTAACTTTTGTTTGAGATATCCATAGTATTTGAAATACTATAAATATCTTTCTTATTTATGGAAATGTTTATTTTTGAAAAAACTATAAATAAATTTCACATAAATGCTTTCTAAGAATAGATGGTAATAATCTCTAGAGATATTTTATTTCATATTTTTAAATCTTTAAATCTCTAGAGTTGATTTCTAGTGACCTCCAAAGCTGAACTAGTGACCTCTAGAGCTCAATTGGTGACCTCCAGAGATGGATTGGTGACATTTGGAGCTACTTAAAATGACCATATAGTTTCCATATTGACTTATATCAAGATGATTATTTTCTATAAATTTCATAAAATTTTAAGATGAATCTAAATATGTAATCATATTGAGGTTCAATAATGTTCTTGATGACCTTTTTTCCTTTTCCACAAAACCTATCTATTTTATCCCTTCATCTTCACCATGCCAAAAAAATAAACATATGAACAAAAACAAACACATTACTCTATTTTTTTTGATGTAAGATTTATTGTATGTCTTGGATTCTCCTACATCACTTTGGGTGCTCCAAATATTATGTTTACATTTATGGACTATTATGTCATGGATATATAAGATTTTGTATCTTTTCCACATAATCAGTAGAAATAGTTAACAAACTAAATAAAACTTAATTATAAATAATAGAATAAATATATATCTTGTATTTTACTCTAAACAATCATATGATCTTAAAAATAGATCTAAGTCTAATTTAAAACTTAATCCATGGAATAGAAAATAGTATTACTTATTGAATTAAATGAGACATATTTTTTTCTCACCATATACACCACACTTAAATTCATGCATGTCCTCATTCATGTTACTATTCCCACACTTAAAATATTTTAGGTCCTCATGCATGGCACTATTCTCTTTGTAAATTTAGGTTTCCAATATTTTATGATAGTCATACTCTTTTCTAAGTATGCCCAATTATTTTGTAAAAAAATAGCATGTACTTGTATTTTTACATCTTTAAAAATGTTCATAGGTTTGGTCCATTATGCTAACCCATGATGGGATTTGGAGTGGGAGTAATGGAGATTTTTTAATTTATTTTTATCCACTTATTTTTATATTTTTTTTTATCATTTTAACAATGGGATTTTTCTACTAAAATATTTCTTTAAAATTAGTTGGCGATATTGGCTCCCTCATTATCTAATTCATCCCATTTCTTTTTTGGAAACCATAAGATCTAAATTGAATTATCCTAGTGGACATTATTTTGAAATCAACAAGGTATTTTAGTTTGTGGAAATAGTTTCCTTTTATTATTTTTTTAACTCCCTCCTACTCTTAAACTGATGCATGTCCTCATGCATAGGGATATTGACTCCCTCTTCCTTTTTTTCCTTTAATATTTTCTTTATAAGAAGTCCAGTAATTGGACTTATTTTTAATTCAAAAACTTATAACCATATTTAAAGCTAAAATAATAGAATAGATACATTAGTTGTATTCTTAGTTGTCCTTGTTTTCTTCATGTCAACATGGTTGAAGTTATTTGATGTAGAAAAAGAGAAGAAAGTTGAGGTCAATCATGTAAAACTTTATTTATTATTGGAAAAATAATTTATTTTCTAGTTTTCAACTCTTTATTTTTTACCCTTGATTAGCAATCAAGTTGATTTTCTAATTAAGGCTATTTATCCAGTAATTAGTTAGCTAACAAGATAGTTTTCTAACCAATACCATCAACAACATTTGAGGGTTTTATTATTTTAAAATAATTTACAATTGTTTGTATCCATTCACTTTCCCTTCTTTAGTAGAGTTGTAATGCCATTTGTTCAATCTTTAAAAATATAGTATTATGACCAATTGATGTTTATAAATCATGTGGTCCTATAAAAACTATTTTTACATATTATCTTGAAATGTTGTGTACTAGTCAAGAGCCACCTAGAATAGCCAAAAGCTACTGTATAACAATAATAATTCACCTATTTATATACTTTGGTGCTTCTTCTCTATTTTTATAAAGAGCTTCTATTGCTAGTTTTCAACTCTCTAAATTTATTAAAAATAATATTTTACATCTCCATTAGCATGCATGAATATGAAGTTGATTCCCTTTTCTTGATACTATAAAATGTTTGTACTTACAATGAAATAAAGAAATGAAAATAGATGGATTGATGGGATAATGATGTTTATGGTGTTAATAAGAATAAATAAGTTTATATGTAGTAATTAATGGGGGTGTTGAATAGAAATGAAAACTAATGAGAGACATGCAATAATAAAATTCTTTTCTATAAATCCTTATTGTAAAAACATAATAGTTCAAGTGATACTACTCATATAAATTTTATCTCATACAAATTATAAAAATTATATCTCAAACAAATTATAAAAAATTAGTCATGTTTTGTTATGGATTTTATTTAAATAGAAAACAGCTTATATATCATTATATTTTTATAAAATTAGTGACAAATTGCATCCATACTTGTGAAAGTACCCTTATTGATTTCTTAAGGATGAACTCTAGTTATGATCTACAAAACAAATTCACACTTGTTTTTCAATTTGGCATGTAAATTAAGAAGTATATCACCAAGTGTCACTATGGTTACCATTCCATCTCACTATATTACATAGATAACTAGCCACTATAACAACTGAGTAATATAGGAAGTGGATATGAATACTGGTTTACTTGGTGGCAATATATATTTCTATCTAAAAAAATCATTCATTCATATGCTGATTGAGATATTTAATCTAAAAACCAAAATATATCATAAAATTTAGGTAATTAATATCTATTTTAATATAATTACACAATATAAATACATTGTCATTTATCTTCTTATTTGAGCAAGACGATTGCAAAATAAATGCATGTAAAACAAATCTAAAAGATTTCAACATGTAGTTTAATTCTTAGTTGTAAATTTTGACCTCATTTATTGTTTTGTAACATGACTATCACAATAGATTATGGAAATAATATTATTGAATGATATCTACATAAGATGTACGATTAACTAAAAATAACATTAAATTATCCATATGATGCAAGTTTGAAATATAACATCAATGGTTTTAAGTTTCTCAAATAATTACAACATCATGTTTTATAGAGAGATAATGTTAATCAAATAAAATTATTTTAAAAAATAGTTTTTAAATAATATGAAGGTGAATAAAAAATTCAAAGGAATTCATAGTGATAATTATATTAGATAAAAAAATTTGGGCCTTGAATTTGTAAAATGATAGTTTGCACAACTAAAATTTAAATCAATGTTTATGACCAACATACGATATTTTTATTATATCTCTCTCATATGACATCAAAATTAAATGATTAAATTTATTTTATAAAATATATTCATAGGATTATCATTAATATAAATATATTTGTTTCAAATTTTTTATTTACTATATCTAATTTGCAAAAAAAAATCAATTTAAAATTATTTTCACAGTTTTACTCTTGACAAGCAGTCATTATTTTGGGCATAAATTTTTCATTTGATGTTAAAAAAAATGATTAAAGTTGGTTGTAAATAAAAAATCATAAATTTACCTTTGATATAAATATATTTTTAAAATTCAATCATTTTTTATTTTAAAATTTTAATAATACAAACTATTTTCCTACCAGATTTGACATTTTCAAAGTGTAGTAAAAGTATTGACACAAATTTCCAAATTTGAATAGATATTAAAAATTAAAATATAAGAGAAAAAATATTGTGAATTTGTTTGTTTTATTTCATATTGTAACTTAAATCAATCATTTTATTTATATTAATTTTCAAACCATTGCCCCAAAATTTTTAAATCTGATTTGTAGATCAAAGTTTTTGCTTTGTTGATTAGATATTAAAATTTTAGATATGTATGATCATTTATAAGCAAGTTTAACATATATATAATTTAAATTTATACTTTGTATAAAAATAATTAAATCTTGATATCTTAATCAAAGAATTTATATTAGGTTGCACTCACTTTCAATGGCACAAAAAGTCCATTTACTGTCACTATAGATGAATTTTAACACATAAAATAAATATGAATGATTAACTAGGAGTTTTCTCAAAGAAAACAATTCTTAAAAAAAAACTAAAATAAATGCTTGAGTAAAATTTTTAAAGAATAAATTGATATTTTATGAAAGAGTTTCTATCAGGGCTTTTCTTCTCCCAACACTTACAAAAGTAAAGCAAATTTAATCAATTTCAACCTTAATCTATTTTTTGGAAATTTAAATCACACTTTGATAGAAATTAAAAACACACATTTTTAGTCTAATTTATTGTAAATTATAATCTTTAATCTAATTCTTGGAAATTAAATCACACTTGTAATCTAATTACTAGAAATTAAAATCACATTGTTGCTAGAAATTAAATTTAATAAAAATTTGAAAACAACATATATATTTTTTCTAATGTGAGTAGAAGAAGGATAATGAAATGTGAGTAATTATCTATAAAAAAATGAATTTCAGACTATAAGTCCCTAATGACACTAGATTCCCCTGCAATAATGCTAAAAATGATGAGTGTCATTGAGTCCTCATCATTTAGTAATGTAATGTTAATATAGGATACTTTCTAAGGAATATATGAAATAGAGATAACAAAGAATTTCAGGTAATAGTTCTTTCTAATTTGAAACAAAACAAATATAATCTAATTTTAAAATTAAAAACACTTTACATAATAGAAAACACACTTGAAAAATTGAATTTGCATAAGTAAAAAAAATATTTAGCACATAAATATAATTAAAATATGAAAAAAAAATTATAATATATAAATTAAATAATATAAATATATAAATAAAAAATGGTGTCCTCTTACTTAGGAGGATATACTTCTTTTCCTTTGAGATTGGACTAAGCTCAATCAATCAAAACACTGTTCTCAATGCTTCAACTTCTTATTGATAAATAAGGAATTCTTCTTTTTCTCCTCCTTCTTGTGTATGCTTATACTAGTCTATAATGAATGATAAGGTTGTATTTATAATATAACAACATCAAATTCTTAATCAAGAATAAAAAATTAAAATAATAATTTAGAATTGGTTTATTAATCTTAATAACTTTCAAAATTAATTTCTTATTTTAGACTAACAACCTAACAAATTATTTTACAACTAATTTGTAAATCTGTGCTGATAACCTAACAAATTAGTTTACAAATAATTTGTTATTCAAGGCTATCAAACTAGCAAATAATGTTTACAACTTCCTCTATTTTAGTGGATGGAATAAAGTGTAATAAATTTTGGTTTCTTTTTTATGTCTACAACAACTTCTAGTTAAGATATCCATAGTAGGTGGAATACTTTAAATACCTTGATTATTTCTAAAAGTGTATATTTTTAGAAATAATATAAATATATTTCATAGAAATGCTTTCCAATAATATATGGTAATCATCTTTAGATCTCTTTGATTTCATAATTATAAAGCTATAGATATTTAGAGCTAATTTTTAGTGACCTTTAGAGTCTAACTGGTGACCTTCAAAGCTAGAGTGGTGACTTATAGAGATGGATTGGTGTCCTATGGAGCTAGGACTTGTGACTCTAGAAATACTTCAAATGACCATAATGTTTTCATGCAAACTCAGATAAAGATGATTATTTTTTTTAAATTTCATAAAGTTTTTAGAGGAATCCAACTATGCAATCACATTGAGGTTCATGAATGTTCTTAATGACTGTTTTGAATTTTCTCTACAACCTATCCATTTTATCCCTTCATCTTCACTATGCCAAAACAACATACAAACAAAAAATAAATAATACACCACTCTATTTTTGGTTGATGTAGAATTTCATGTATGCATTGGATTATTCTACATCACTTTGGGTGATCCAAAACTTATGCCCACATTTATGGACAATTATGGCCTACAGATACAATATTTTGCATTTTTCCACAAAATCATTAGAAATATTTAATAAAATAGATAACAATGGATTTTAAATAATATAATAAATATATATACTATATTTTAATCTAAATAAACATAGTATATTAATATTACATATAAGTTTAATTTTAAACTTAATTTATAGAAGAGAAAATGGTATTACTTATTGATATAAATGAAATATATTTTGGACTCATCAGAGGCACAATTTAATGGACGAGTGATGATAAAGAATTATAATGTTTTATTTTAATTTAAATATATTATAAGAACCACCATGTACCTCATACTGAGGATGAAATTTCCTTCAAATTGATAACTAACCATCATAGTCATATAGGGCATTAATAACAAGTGCTACAAGTTAGATTTCAACGGTTATGGGTTAGATTAACCTTTAAAAATATTGGTATAGGTTAGAATGACTATTATAATTTATCATATGGATTAGAAAAAATGTTAAAACTAATACAAGTTTGAATTATTACTATAACTATCACTATGGGTTGGCCACTCAGTTACTACAACTACCCAATTGCTACAAGTTAGCTTACCCTGATATTATGGGTTGGGTGACCCATTTGATACTAGTTGGCTACCCACTTGCTACAAGTTTTATACCTAGTTTTTATGAGGTGGATATTTAGTTACTATAGGTTTTCATTTGAGTGATTTAACTATGTTATCTAGTTTCTATAGGCACCTACTCTACTTCATAATTTGTCCTTAAGATATGTAGGTATTGGATTAGTAATAAATTAAAAATACTATTGATAATAAATGATACAATCTTCTTCATAAAAAAAATAGTTTAATCATAAAACACAACATCTATATAAATGTTCATTTAATATTATATAATATAAATGAGTAAAAAAAGGCAATTTTTGATATGCTTATTGTTGATTTAAAAAGATCAACAAAAGGGTTTTGGAAAATATTTCAAGGTTAATCTCTTATCTCATCACATGAAATTAATTACATTATTCATACACTTTTAGATTGTGCCTATCCATTATTTTTGAAACACAAAATATTTGAAATTATATGCTTAAAAATGAGACATGTGTCATCACAAAATTAGACCACTCAAGTATCTCAAGATGAAACCATATTTATCACGATACATAGATAAGTGGGTAATGTTACTTGTGGAGTTGACTTAAAGTTTGTATCTAAAATATCCATAAAAGGATAAGTAATCATAAGTAAATTAACTAAAATTTTTTAACCCTAAATTTTTAATGTGGGGGATAGGATTAATAAATATATAAATAATTATAAAGTAATGGTGATAAACTAATCTATAATAGACCAATTAATAGAAAACTTAGATAAACAATATTTTGCATTTATAAAATTGAGATTTCTAAAAATAGTAAATTATAACTATTGAAATATATTATAATAATAAGAAATAAAGGTACTTAGTTTACTAGGCATATTAAAAATTGGACTAGAAACATGTGCAAATTATGCAATATCAATGTTTTAGACTAGTTATCAGATTATATAAATTATACACATATGGTTGTAGACACTACCATTGATGCTAGTGTTTGATTATGACTTCATAGTTATATTTTTTTTTCACCTTTTTACTAATGTATTCATATCTAGGATACATGATATCACTTTTCACTGATAGATCAAACCCTAGATCTTCACCCTTATTCACTTTTGGAATGAGTTTGCTAAAAAATGGGTTAGTGGTCTCACGATGTTGAGCTAGCCCAAGTACCCCTCTATCAATGGGCACTACCTACATATAAAATAATTCAAATAAGGACTTAGAATTATGTATTTATCCCCTATGTGTGGGAAATTTTGTGTAAAAGGGTGAAATATACTATATAAAGATGCATGCAGTGATCTAGCTTATAATTTGACAAATATCACTCATGGGATGATCTTTGAATGCTTGAGACCATGATATGACTAATCCTATCTTGATATGAAAATAGGGATAAATTTTGTATATTAGAGTGCTTGTGAAGTTTATTGATTTAGTTTTGATAGATGTTTGTTTGGTATTTTATAGATGAGGAATGAGAAGTCTTAACTTGTATTTATACCACACCTTTTGAAAATATCTCATGGTAGGGTTTAATAAGACAAATAGATTGACCCATGGATTTAGATAATTTTATAAGTTGGATGAATTTTTTCTAATATATACTAGATAAGGATTTGGACACTACCATCGATAGTAGTGTCCCTTTATGGTTGGTAGTTTCTAGAAGGCTAGAAAATAGTATGGATCTAAAATAGATAATGAATGATGTTTATTAGGTTTTATTATTTATATGTAGTACAAGAGACTTGGGTCATCAAAATGATATGGATCAGACTAAGAGATAAGTGTTTAAGCATAGTAATATGGAAAATACAAGCCTTTCATTAGCATGGAGGTTTATAACTAAAGGGTAGAGCCCTGATTAATATTTTTCAAATGTATAAGCTGAGATGTGATAAATATTCAATTTTAGTATCAACACCCCCCTTAATATAGTAATGCATAATGATGAAAATATTAGGTTAAAGGAAATAAATGTGTAGTTAGGTGTGCACAACACGCCTTGCCTTTGATTAAGCACACTTTAAGTTATTTACTTGTATGTGACCTATAAAGAAGTGCAAGATACAATGTAAATCATTGCATATAATCTAAAATTTAAAATAATTGAAATGATTGAAAATAAAGAGAGAAAGGAAGGAGTACACTTGTGTCAATAAAACCATATTGCCTCTTGATGCTTTGACTTGGTAAATATTCTTCTTTATGAAGAATTGAAGCTAAAAAAGGCTCAGACCTAGACCTTGGAGATCTAAAAATGGATATTGTAAGGTATTATTCCCCTAATATGGGACAAGGATGAGTTGTTACATGTCCATTGAGATCATTATATCTCAATCTCACAATTCACATGTGAATATATATAATCTAGTGAAGGTGAGTGATTTAATCAACTCATCCTATAAATATATTGAGATTGGATGATTAAATATTTTTAATATATAAATATAGTGAGGTTAAATGATTTAATCACTTTAACCTATAAAATGAACAATTATTGTAGTATAAAAAGCTTGATAACAATACATCCGTTTGTAATCAGTGCATCTTGGTAAGTAGTATAATCGGTAAAGTTTAAAATTTTAGGTGAAATAACATGGAATATAAACCTATAATATGTCTAACTAGAATATGTGTCATAAATATGAAAAAAATTGTTTCAAATCTATGTAAAATTGGTGCAATGTATAGGATTCTAACCCAAGTGTATATCTAAATCATGGAACTAAACTGGAGTTTGTACAAGTGTGGGGGTCATGTTATTATGACATGTCACCACTAAAAAATAGATATTGAGTAAATGTATAAGTGTGGAGGTCATGTTATTATGAAATGCCCCCACTACTATCTAAAAATTATGAAAATGTATAAGTGTGGAGGTCATGTTCTTATGACATGCCCCCACTAAGAGAGAAAGGAAGGAGTACCCTTATGTGTCGATAAAACCATATTGCCTCTTGATGCTTTGACTTGGTAAATATGCTTCTTTATGAAGCATTAAAGCTATAAAAGGCTTAGACCTACACCTTGGAGATCTAAAAATGGACATTGTAAGGTATTATGCCCCTAATATGGTACAAGGATAATTTGTAATATGTCTATTGAGATCATTATATCTCAATCTCACAACTCACATGTGAATATATATAATCTAGTGAAGGTGAGTATTTAATCAAATCATCTTATAAATATAATGAGATTAGATGATTAAATATTTTTAATAATAAATCTAGTGAGGTTGAATGATTTAATCACTTTAACCTATAAAATGAACAATTATCGTAGTATAAAAGGCTTGATAATAGTACATCCTATTGTAATCAGTACGTCTTAGTGAGTAGTATAATCAATAAAGTTTCAAAATTTAGGTGAAATATCATGGAATATACACCTATAATATGTCTAACTAGAATATGTGTCATAAATATGAAAAAATTGTTTCAAATCTATGTGAAATTGGTGCAATGTATAGGATTCTGACCCAAGTGTATATCTAAATCATGAAACTAAACTAGAGTTTGTGCAAGTGTGGGGGTCATGTTATTATGACATGTCACCACTGAAAAATATATATTGAGTAAATGTATAAGTGTGGAGGTCATGTTATAATGACATGCTACCACTACCATCTAGAAATTATGAAAATGTATAAGTGTGGAAGTCGTGTTATTATGACATGCCCCCACTAAAATTACCCCCTTTTTGAGGTGAGGGAAATATAAAATGTTAGGTAACTTACCTAAAAAGGATAAGGTAGGTGTATAGCTTGTGTATGAAGCATATAGGGATAACATGTAGAAGTAGATATATCAGTTAGTCTTGTAATATGTGATCACATCAAGTCATAAGATGCATGATATAGATCATGGAAATTTCTATAGGGTAACAATATAATATCATCAATAAGTTAATCACACACGTAAAATCACTCCATGTAATGTAAGAAGGAATGATCTAAGGAGACCTCATACAAGGGTAACATTTAAATGTCACATAATTGAAATGAATGGCATATATAAAAGTCCAATCCACATATAATGACATATTCAAATGTTTCACAATCAAGAAAATATAAATCGATGGAATACACTTAAGGAAGTGAAAAATATGTGAAACACAAGTGACCATCATAATAATATTATACTAGTCCATACATATATGTGTTAGCAATTTTTTTTTATAGCATATCATATAAAATACACTGTGAGACATACAAACATGGATATAGACATGTGTAAGTGTTATCATATAAGATAAAACATGATTTTATAAAAATGATCATAAAGAATATGTACCTATATAAATTATGATTAAAGAAGTAGATGCCTATAACACACTATATAATGTGAGTAGAGGAAATGTCCAACATTTGAAAATGCATAGATCATGTGTTTGGTTATGCCTGTATCAAACTAAAATACATGTGTATATAGTAATGAAATGATACGTTATATACTAACATAAAATAACAAAATAAATGCTAATGAGCTAGTAAAATTTTTAATGCTAAATATTTTTTATATTTTTGGGGTTATTTGAATGTTTTTGTATTTTTTGAATATTTGATAGGAAAAAAATATCCTACGATCCCATAAAATGTATGCTCATATGTAGCTCCAAGCTCAAAATATTATATGTAAAACTAGTGGTTTTATCAAGGAGTATACATAGGTGTCATATTTGGATTTGTAAAATCTATGGTATCTTGTATATGTGTAATAGGACTATGTGGTTGTGAAGAAATAATAGGATTAGGGGTTTTTGGAACCCATTATTGAGTGATATGTGCTTTATTTATAATATCTATAATTGGAACATGTTTAATTTCTCTAGTTAATTGAGTATGATGTGTAAGAGTAGATGAAGATTCTATAGAATCCACCATGTATCTCTGATGCAAATGCCTCTCAAGTATGGGACACCTAAGAAAAGGGATTACCTATTGATTACCCTTTTGTGGATGATTTACCTAATTAAGTTTTATAATTACTTTTATTGGTATAAAATTATCTTATTCAAGTGGATGTAAATATGGAATTATAGGAACTGAGACTACCTTGTTGGTATGAATGAATTTGATAAACCCATTCACTGTGGAAGGTACTACATGGATTTTATGTATCCAAGGTCATCATAATGACATATTAAAAAAAACTTGTATATATTATAATTGATAATGTGGTAAACACATGTGATGCCCCCACCTATAAAGGTAAATAAATCTCACTAATAACGTGTTATGACATTATATTGAATACTTTAATGGTTTTGGTCAAAGGATATAAATCATCATGTGTATATCCCAAATTTGTAAGTAATTTCATGGTATATTATGATTCAAGGTATAAAATTTATTCATAAAATGCATAGGGCCTTGGTTATAGTCACAATATGCACTAGTATTATATCCTTTGGGTAGATGGTGAATCATAACAACTACTATAGGAGGAGGGAGAGATATGAGATGGAAATCCACAAGATTTTGAAGTAAATAAGAGAGAGACTTAGGTAATCATGTAAATTATCCCTTATGAGATGGAAATTCACCATCACTAGATGAGGATGCCTTAGCCTTGAATGTTTACTGATATCATCTCTTGTAACATACAAAAATGGATCCATTAAGGTCTTGTTATTATTGAGATGATTGACTAGTGCTTCCTTATATTCCATTTGAAAATGATTCTTTTGATTAACATTTTCCATTGCTTATAAGTTAAAAATTCAAAATTTGAAACAATAATCATAAATCAGAAAAGAAAACTCCAGGTTGATCTAGGGTCTTAAGACTAATGTTCAGGTTCACAAAATATTTAACCCTAAATTTAGAATGTGTGGGATAAGGTAAATAAATATATAAATAGTTATAACACAAAGGTGATAAACTAATTTATAATAAGATAATTAATAAAAAAACTTAGATAAAAGTATTCTAAATTTATAGAACTTAGATTGATAAAAATGTAAAGTATAATTATTGAAATATATTGTAATAAATAAGAAACAATAGTACTTAGCTAGTTTACTATGCATGAGAAGATTTGGACTAGAAACAAGCATAAAGTATGTAGGATAAGTGTTTTATATAATTTTTTATAATCTATAAATTGTACTTCTATGGTTGTAAACACTACCATCATATTTGGACACTACCATCGATGCTAGTGTCTGACTATGATGTAGGTGTCTAGTAAAAAATAATGATTATATTTAGATGTGATTTAATTTGTATATTTATGTTTATATCACCTTTATACTTATTTATTTTCATCTAGGATACATATTTTCTCTAGTCATTGATTGATTAAACCCTAACTTTTCACCCTTGGAATGAGTGTGCTAAA